>JAMKCH010011338.1:0-65364 GCA_023653785.1 Ophioderma brevispina
AAAATTGGGGCGCTCTTCAAAAAATGTTTTGGGGCCCCCCCGGGGGTGCATAATTGCTTTTCATACCTCCCCCACTATCATCACATTATTCTGTAAAAATTCCCCCTCCCCCTGCAGCCATAAAAATCCCATTTCATTTAATTGGTTTCCCACGGAGGTAGCCAAGTCAAGAGGTCACCAGGATGCCATCAAGGTTGTGTTTGACGATTATTAGTATGATTCAATTGATGGCGCCTTGGCACATGCCCTGAGAGTCACTGCATGGGCGGGCACCAATATGAGCTCAGAGCATGCATCTAAATCACCGTTTGCAGTTAAGCTGAATATTCATAATGCACAATGTAAATTGTCAGTGACAGGGTGAACGATCGAGTACTGAGTTGGGGTATATTGTGGTATATTGTACTTCACACCCTGTAGTATACAACATAGGCCTAATGCGTTCAAACAAATCAAATAATATCAATAATAGCGATCTCATCCTCGCTCTCGAGGTCTTTGTGTCCAGTCAAGCAGATCAACATAGATTTAAGTGGGAATTCTTGCGGGCATTTCTTGGCAAGTCTGACAGATAAAAGTGAAGCTGAGCTTCGCTTCTCAGGTCTACCTGCATCATATTATTTAAAATAACGCAGACGCGTTTTGGGTTTTTGCGATTTCCGCAGACCCTCCGATTTTGAGTGTCTGCGTCTTATCCGCAGAAACTCGATATTGGATGTTGCGGCGGCCGCAGACCCTCCAATAATTGGAGTACTTCATACTTGTCCCTTCTGCCAAATTTACTGTTTTTTTTTTTAAAAAGAATTTTCAATAATAATGAATTTCAGGATTGTTAGTGCACTCATTTACATCCTGATGGCTGTTCCAACTGAATCAGTGAATGGTACGTTAGGAAATTTTCCAGAGTACCAAACCGGAAATTTGACCATAATTTTAAAAAAATAATTATTGACTTTGATGAGGGTATTTCATCATATGAAGCATACCCACATTTTTGGGTATTGGATATACCTACCCCTTTATAATCGGCAGTGTAAAGAGACTAGCGAAAATATTTGGACCCTCGGTAGTAAATTTGATCTGTCAACTTGTTTTCAAAACACCAGGATACTAAGCAACTCGCCCCCTGGCCTCGTGGTTTGTCTGGCAGAGCCGGGGGGGGGGGGGTTCAGTGCAGGAACTGCTCGAGCGTCATGGCACGGTAAGTGTGAATGGATCTGTAAAACACTCTAGGCTGGCAGAGGTTTATGGAGCGAATGTAAAATGATCGAGTCTAAGGTGCAAAATTCAGCAGTCTGGCTTGTGCAATGTTTTGGCCGATTAAATAGCCACAATATATGGATAAAAGATAGGTAATGATAACTTTTGTGATGTACTTGCCGGGTTTTACCAGTGATGGCGGCTCTTCTTTTATCCGGAAAGTGAAGCTATTTTGATACATGTTAAATTGAAAGTGTTTATCAGCTATAATAGGCCTTTGGTGTGACATGCATACAAGCACTATAAGGATCAAAGAGTAAGTTATTTTATTTCTGATATATGCTTTAAAGCAATGGAAAACATAAAGTGTTTTTTGGTGAGTCCTATCTAAGAAATCTTCAGTAGATAGCAGAATATGGATATTTTAGGACAATACTATTTTGTTGCTCACTTAATTAAAAAAAAATAAATTATTCTCATGAATGATCACAACATGTGAAGGGGGTTTCAAATAGACATGAAATGCATTAATTTAGAAATCTGAGGTCTCTATAGGATTCACACCAGTAAATAACTTGAGAAACAGGTAAGTCCAGCCCCCACTGCAAATGAGGCGGTTTTTTTTTGGTGACCCTCGCCTAAGTATACCCTAAAAACTGAGAGAAATTGCGAGACCTGGGTTGCAAATCATGGTTGCTATCAATATTAAGTATAAAATCTGTAGGAATATCAAAAAAAGGTCGTCATTGATATGTTATTTTGATCCGACAAACCAATTTTAACCGTATTCTTACAGGGAACACCTGACTGAAAAAGTGCTCTGATCTTCAGGGTCCACGGTGCATGCTAGTCTTCACGGTCCAGTCGTTCGAAAATTTTGGGGATAACTACCCGAATTTCATGATTGCTTGGGTAGGAGATATGATGACCTTCAAGCAGAATGTTAGCTTTAAGGTCTGAGATGTTCCATTGAGGAGAAAATGACGTTTTCATCTCGGCCATTTTGTACAGGAACGAATGGGACCAGGATTTAGTGGTGTGAAACCTATAAAATTTTTATTTCAATCAGTCACAAATTCAGATTGTGATCAATAGATTTGTTGATGAAGAATCATTTTGAAGAAGTTTGTGGTACTCTACCCCCTATTTGTGCTCATGATAAACCTAAAATAAAAAAAGTGCCCTTATATTTTCTGCAGGTAGCAAAAAAACTTCAGTATTGTAGAAAAAGAAGCCAAACCCGACTATCTCAATTCACGAAAAACCCCTCCAGACATGCCAGATGAGACCCAACAGTTTTTAAAATGCAGCGTTATAGAACTCTAGTAACTTTGTTTAAGCCTAATAATTTATTTAAAAGCATCATTAGAATTTAGAACATCTGAAGGCTCTATAGGATTCACACCAGTAAATACTTGAGAGACAGAAACAGGTAAGTCCAGCCCCCATGCAAATGAGGTGTTTCTTTTTGGTGACCTCGCCTAAGAACCCTAAACATGAGAGAAATTGCGAGACCTGGGTTGCAAATATGTTAATATCAATATAAGTATAAAAATCGTAGAATATCAAAAATGGTCGTCTTGTATGTTGTTTTGATCCGACAAACCAATTTTAACCGTCTTCTTACAGGGAACACCGGACTGAATGAAAAAGTTGCCGATCTTCAGAGGTCCACGGTGCATGCTAGTCTTAACGGTCCAGGCCGTTTCGAACAATTGTGGGGCTAAACTACCCGAATTTAATGATTGCTGGGTAGGCGATATGATGGACCTTCAAGCAGGAATGTTAGCTTTAACGGTCTGAGAGTTTCCATGAGGAGAAAGAAAATGACGTTTTCATCTCGGCCATTTTGTACAGGAACAATGGGACAGGATTAGTGGTGGTGAAACTATAAAATGTTTATTTCAATCAGCACAAAAATTCATTGTGATCAATAGATTTGTTGATGAGAATCATTGAAGAAGTTGTGTACCTCTACCCCCCTTTGTGACTCATGATTAAACTCTTTAATTAAAATAAAAAAAGTGCCCTTATATTTTCTGCAGGTAGCAAAAAAACTTCAGTATGGTTAGAAAAAAGAAAAAGTTCTCGCAGGCCAAACCCGACTATCTCAATTCACGAAAAACCCCGCCGACATGCCGATGAGACCCAACAGTTTTTAAAACTGCGCGTTAAGAAACTCATAGTAACTTGTTTTTAAGCCTAATAATTGATTTAAAAGCACTTAGAAAACGCATTTGTGACCCATTTCTGCAGAAATTGGGGACTGTTGCTTTTTAAGTCAAGGTCATATGTACTTCAGACATGTAATTTATTCCCAAGGTGGGTGGGTGCGATGGCAGTTAAAATATGTGAATTAATTAAATCAATATTTCCCTGTTAACCACCCACATCCAAAATGTCATCCGAAGGGTTATTATTCTTTTCTTTTTATCATTATTTCTACATAGTTTTGTTATAAAATATGTTAGCAAGGTAAACCAAACTGCTTCTTTGGCTAAATTAGTCATTTTCCCAGAAATAATCCACATGGTATAGCAAGTAATAATTAATTGGGCACAGATTGAAGAGCACACTGTGTGTCGGTACTTCCAGACACCTGTGGGATTTGCAGACTTTTACAGAAATGTTGCTTCTAAAGTCTGAGCCACAATTGCTTTAACGCGTAGTCCGCTTGTCATGCCACTTCCGGGGCCCAGTGCTATGCAAATTACGCACTGATCGCGCACGATTGAGCCACTCAGCGTCGGCGATTGTTGTCAAGGAGCACCGGCACCGAATCACCGGCCAGTGCGTGTTACGCTAGTGGAACACTCTACACGCTTAAAATACGCTTATTTTGTAAAAGGAATGGTAGCTTTTAGTTTAGTTTATGTTTTGTTTTCTTGCTATGCAATGAGATGGTTTGAACTGTTTTTTGTGCTTTACTGCATATAGTTACAATGCATAGTGTACAATGACCGATTTCAGTGAGTGGCAATGGTTTGCCCCTAAGAATTTCCTAGCTATTATGCGAGGCACAGCCTTTGCAGTCAGTTGCATATACTCTGTCCAGCTCGAAGTACGAAGTAGCGACGCTTGCGTATACATAGTACCGACTTTCAACGTGCACGTAGGCAATGCACAAGCGCACTTAACTGAAAGGCGGCACTGGGTATACGCGTGTGTCCTCACTTCATACTTCAGACGAGACAAAGTATAGTATCAAAGAGAGCAAAATTCGGATGTCAACATCTCACAGTGGCAGCTATATTGTTACATGCACGTGGTTTATTCCGTTATTAGCCATGTTCACAGTGGTCTACTAACATCCATGGTAGCTAACAGTGACCATAAAATTTCAATCTGCTAACAGCGGCGTGGTCAGTGTTGTGCCCAAGGCCACCAACAGCAATGTTAGCGCACTAACCATAAGATTTCTTATGGTTAGTAAGCACAAGTTTTATTGTGATTAGCTTAACCGTGAGTGCATCTTCACGGTCACTAACAGCGAACTAACATTGATGTTAGCTAACAACGAACTATGACTGTGTGAACGTGCCTACTGTATTAATTTACTGTAAAAGTGGAAATTTTGCGCTACATTTTCGCGCTTTTCGCGCACTTCTGAGCTAGCGCGAAATTAAAAACCCGCAAAAATGTTTTTGTGTGTAGGTCTATGTAGGATAGCTGAAAAGAGCGAATTTAAAAACAAGCAAAAATGTTAAAAATTGCTGAAACGCGAAAAATTACACGCGCGAAAATTATCACTTTTACAGTATGTATATAACAAAAGAACAACCTCTAGTCAGTTTGAATTGCACAGCGCACATACCTATATGTTGTGGGTTTGAGTCTCACTCTAGTCTTTATTTCTGATAGTAAGGTAAACTTTGAGTCAAAATTTATGCACACGATTTATCAATTTATTCCAAGTAGGATAGTAATAAATTATGAAGAAAAAGTTGAAATTGTATATCATTTGAATGGTTATCCTTAGTGTTATATGTGTATCCAATATTAAGTGCAAATTTGATCATATCTGTAAGAAATTTGCAGTCTTGTATTGTCAGTCCATAAACGGGAACCATCTTGTGAACCATAAATAAAGTATCAAAATTATGAAGAAAAAGTTGAAATTGTATATCATTTGAATGGTTATCCTTAGTGTTATATGTGTATCCAATATTAAGTGCAAATTTGATCATATCTGTAAGAAATTTGCAGTCTTGTATTGTCAGTCCATAAACGGGAACCATCTTGTGAACCATAAATAAAGTATCAAAAGGTACTAAAATCACGAAAAATACCTTTAAAAGCAACAATTAAATTAGGGTAGTGCTGATTGATTGGTGCCGAGATTTAACACCCTCATTATTCCAATGCCAATTCAAGGCTCTACCTGCGAATGTCAAACCATGCAAAGAGTAAACTGGCCTGGAAAAGATAAGACTGTAGTGGCCCAATCACTGAGCCTTGAGGAACACCAATATCAAGCAAATGAGGATCACAATACACCTTTCATCACAACAAATGCAATTGGTAAAGTCCAGCTCTCTTTTGATAATTGTCACTATTTCTTCAGTCACTTTTTAAAATGACAATCCCCTGTATCAAAGGTATGCTGAGCAAGCAAATAAGGCACCCTTTTACCTGCATGATGTCATCCTTAAATTAAGCAGAGCGGTCTGAGTACTGTGTACAACTTTGTACTCAGATTAAGAGTTGTTCTGACAGGTTATGCTCTCGTGCAGCAATCCTGTCAATGACTTAAAAGAGAGAGAAATGGCAGATTCGAGACAGGTCAATTAGTTCGCTAGCACATTAACATTCAAGGAAGGTTTCTTCAAAATTGGGTCTATGACATGTTTTAGAGAGTGTAGAATAGTATCAATCTTTGCGCCATTCTTTGGGAAATCACACACGTGACCAAACTTTCTTTGTTTCCCATGACAAAACAAATAATCTAGCGAAAGTGTAAACATTCTTTTTGTTTAGATTTTGTCCAAACCTAAACCCCCCCCCCAAAAAAACCAAAAAACATGTTTGGTTAATAAATAAAGTAAACAGGAATGGTATGCAAATTACATTGTAATTTCAGTCATTGTTTATGCAGACATCAACACAACTCTTGAAAATACCCCCCCCTTCCCTGGTAAGAAGACTTGCCATGAATCTTCACCTGATGAATCTTTGAAGTACTTAGTTACATACTTCGCAAGGTGTATTGGGTGAATCCTTGCCTTTTTACAATGTTTTACATATTACTACAGAAGCATATCATGGTTACCCACGTGATGCTCTTATACTTCATCCGGCCTGAACTAAGTAGTGATGTCATAGCTTTCGTGCAGCTATTGTGCATGCGTATCGCGTACACCGACTTTCTACACTCGCGATTACAGCTGCGGCTTACTGCGATTTTCACCTTTAAGACTGCGTGAAAGCTATGACGTCGCTCCTTAGTTCAGGCCGGACGAAGTATAGACTATTATAGGTATGTGAAAGGTGGATAAAGTTGAAGCTTGTTGGGTGTGGACTTTGGTAGCCATTGATGTTTGCTTAAGTTCTTGCTCTCACTTATCTTGTGGCCATCTAGGTTTACAAATTTTTCTCATGATTGTCAGTTTTCTCTAGTTTGGATAGAAAGTTATAGGAAGTGCACATATTTTTTTTTCTCCTTATAAGGAGAGGAAAGATTGCCAACTAGGTTTTTCACATTTTCCCCCGGTTTGGTTATTACAAGTGGTCCTTCACTTCAGACGTGCGTGGCCTTTTTATAAAGCTGTCGGTCACTTTCATGCATGTAAATGACTCTGGAGGTTGCACTCAATTGCTGAGAAAACATGTGGGGGTTCGGACAGTGATTGCATTTGAAATTGTAATTTTCTTGTTACACAAGACATCCAAGTTGATGAACTGCCCGAAGTGAATAGTAAAGGCGCATAATCTTGCAGATGTTTGTTGCAGCAACTCTTGCTTTAATGGATTCATAGTTTTTGATGAGATTGGAGCCTGTAATTGATGTGGGGGGGGGAGAGCTTGGCATTGCTCGTGCAAGGTGCATAGTGTGTGTACAGGTAGCAGTTTTCCTGGGGTTGGTATTTTGTATGTGGCAGATTTGTAAAGGAACAGGATGCTCCTGTCTGTCTTGAAATATGAGTCTAATCCACAATTTAATGAATGCTAAAACAGAAGTGTATTTTGTGCATGTGCAGTGAGGGTAAGGCCTAGGGTTGGTTTGCATTGTAGTGCTGCATGGTATTAAGGATTGATGAGATGGGAGTTAAGTTCAATTAATTATTAATGAGTGGCTTAGCCATGATAATTTGATTACAAATGGTAATTATGCTTGCTTATTTCATGGAAATTTATGATGGCTATTTATAGATAATATTTATTGAAGGTACATACAGCAATAAGTCTACGATTTTGGGAAAGTGCAAAAAATACCCAGTGTAGAGTACTTTTCAGGGCAGTAATGTGCCTTCAGGTTGCTCGTCATTTTACTTCCCTGTGCATTTCAAGACATACAGATTGTACTCAGACCGTCTATGACCCATGGCAGTATATTGCACATCAATGTAAGACCCAAAAAAAAATGTTTTGCTTGTCCTCTGCCACTAATTTTGGGATAGGTTTGATTGGTTAGAAAAATAATAATTGTTATTGTTATTGTTGTTGTTGTTCATGTTCTTCTGGTTGTTGTAAAGAGTGTCTAGTGTAGAGCACTTTTCAGGGCAGCAATCTCCCGTAGTCCATTTCACCTCTATACACTCTTAAAAACCTCCTTTAAATATGATGTTAGAAGGTTTCTAAATGAAAATTTCACTGGATTATAGTCAAGTTTGACAAGATTGGTCAAGTTTGACCAAGAGTCTGGTGTTTTTACATTTATTTTTACATTTATGGACTTGGGTGATGTTATTTCAGCATAAAAAGCATACCCATATTTTTTGGTAGCGGGATATAGACCTTTAACTCCTGTATCCTTTTATTTGAATGATTCCCGCATAAAGGCTTAGCGTCACGCGCAAGCGTTTTGGCCACTAATGCAAGGACTGGATAAATTGTCAGGAAATCAATGATATGCCCACTTATATCCCTGTATATAGGTTACAACACATAAGCCAGTGGTTTTGGAGATGGCTTCCAAAGTAATTTGCAGGTCATTTGGGAAGCCATCTCAAAAAAGCTAAACAAATACAAAAACAAATCAGAAACCACTGACCTATGACTAGGCTTGTTTGGACTCATTTGAATGCATTTTTCATGCTCATTCCAAAAAATGGTCATAAATGTGTGTAATGTTTGAATTTTTTTTAAGGAAACAGAATTTTGAAGTCTAGTGACTAAATGAGTTTTCTACAAGGCACAGGGAGTTAAATGTGGGTACAGAGCACAAAGTAACCAAGACAGGGTGTCACCTTAGGGCAGTTTTATATCTTAATATGCTTAGAGTTTTTTAACAATTTCATATTTCAATACTATTGAGACACAAAAAATCTCAATAATAACCGTGTAACATGCTGCAGCAATACAGAATTGAGCCTTAGTGCAAACAAAATTCCTAGATAAAAGTGGTTCTCTAAGGCAGCTATCTGCCACGAGTACTTAATTTGTAGATTCATTACATATCCAATGCCAAAGACCTCAATTAGATCATAGATGTGTTATACGCACCCCATATAAGCGTGAAAGCTTCAGTACTAGTATTACTCAGGGCACCAACTTCATACCCCCGAGAAGTTCTCTTGCAAGAAAGTGGCAAGCTTTCATATCACCATCCTCCCTACTTCAGAGATCATTGCCCCCTGCGTGTCGCTCCAGGGCCTTTAAAAATATGAGCTCACTGTTTGGGATGGAATTACGATATTGGATCGGTAATACTGTCAAAACATTCGCATAAAAGGCGTTTTTTCATTCCTCGTACTCACCGGACTTCCCGGGTAGCCAGTGGCTCCATTAGAAGCAGAACCACTGTCATGGTTTGTGATGCAGGAGCAATTGCCGTGATGCGCTTGTCATTTGTGTGACATGGGTTTTTTTTTTAGGTTGGTAGGAGGGATTATTTACCAGGCTGACATCATTTGCAATTTATGATGTCAGATGCTGTTTATTGATGTAAGGGGAATATTGTCAACAAGGGGCAGATATTTACTGAGAAATAATGACATGAAATGCTTGGTCAACCAAATATATCCGAGTTCATAGATAGTTACATTATACTTTGTAAACAATGGAATGAATGAGCAAGCAGTTATTTTCTTTGGGAGGTGTCCCAAATATTGGGATGGATAAAGTCAATGACCTCCCCTCCTTATTTTTATGACTGCAGGAAATTTTTTAATATGAGATGCATTTTGAAGCTAAAATTTAAAAAAATTAGTGTTACAATTTTATGACCCCCTCATTTTATCATGTTAAAAACATTTTTCAGTGAAATAGCTGAGCACATCACTACTTGATAAGATGGTAGCCTCATGAGATGAACCTGCAGGCATATCATATGATTGAAGGTCAAACAATCATGCTACAATTGATTTTGCAGTTGACATGTACTTTTGGTTAAAATTGACCATATTTTTGGGCAGAATATCAGATCAATTTCACACTTAGCATGTTGAGAAACTGCAACAAGACAGCAGTGAAGAGTTCTGGAGTCATTGATTCATGTATTTGTGGTACACTGTTGGGTAAAGTTTGCTGTAATTTTCCATCATAGTCTTTGGATGATCAATCTTGGAATATTGCCCCAATGTGTCACCTGCAAGGATTCCTTATTTTTGTCTGACCATGTGCCCATCTGACTGTCTGCCTGTGTGACTGTGTTTTCAAAGGTTAGTTTCGGAGAATGTTTCTCATTCGAGAAATAAAGTTCAATTGCTACAAAACTTTAGTCATAGATGCCACTTGGGAACCTTCATATGATAATGAGGTCAAGGGTTGCATACCAAGGTCAAAGGTCATGAGGTTAGGTTAAAAAATGGGCTGAAAACATCAAATTGGCCTTTTGAAAAGTAGAAGTGCAATTGCTACAGAACTTGCCCCATGGGAACCTTCATGTGATGAGGTCAAGTGTCACAGGTCATAAAATGCGCTGAAAACATTAAATTGGCCTAATTTCAAAGTTGACGTCGAATTGCAATATTTATGTTTGTATGAATCCATGTGTGCGATAATATCGGATTCAAAACATAATAAAATTGGATGATTAATGTCCATTATTTATTGGTCTCTTGGTGAGTTTTAAAATAACAAAATAACTAGAATTTCGCGGTTCTCGGCTTTCGCTATTCCGGAGGGGTTTGGGGTTTGGTTTGGTTCCTTCCGGAACCTTATTCGGGCATCTTTGGCGATGGAGGGGGGGGGGGAATCTTTTGTGAATGACAGTAAATGCATATCGATGGCGTCGGTAGGAGTGGCTCTATTTTTTTCGGGTATGGATTGCGGCCCGATTTTCCGAACTTGGTGCCTGGGAACTTAATTTGTCAGTGTCCCAAAGGTAGGGTCTTAGAACTGCAATTTTGTGAAATTTGCCGGATTGGGAGCCTAAATTTGGCTAAAATTGAGCTTTTGAGGCAAAATTTTACCAAAAGGATACCTTATGACTCATTGTAGGCCTACTTCAAACCAGGGTCTCGGGACACAGTAACTATTAAATATATTGTAAATTTTACAATATTCTCTGGACATTCTGCCAACAAAATAGGTAAATATTATACAGTCTACTCTAAAAGTTAATTTAAATAAATCTTGGAAATGTGTGTATTCGTTGAGTTATTGAAGGCTGTGAATATGTAGGGATAAAAAAGCACGGATGACCACACCAACCTAGCAACCGGGCCTAGCCAACCTGCTTATAATTTAGACCATCTTTTAAATAGACCTATAAATTATACTTTTACGGTAGGTCTATTTAGTTGGTATAATGAATGCGCGTATAATACTGGTAAAATTTACACAAAAAAGTTATTTTTTTTTTAAAAAAAAAAAACAACCAGATAAATTGACGGAGTCCCACTTCTATAGTTTACATTCTTAACCACTCAATGGCTAACGGTATTTACACACATTAGTGGATGGGGGGGTGCTCCTGGAGCCCTACCCATGAAAATTGCATTTCCCATTGGAATAATTCTGCAAAACTCTGCAAGTTAGCTATTATGAAAGAAAAAAATAAAAATATTGATCGGTTAGAAATTACGGGGTGGCCAATTTGGACTGAAAAAGTGCCATTTGCCGCTTTCTCCAAAGTGGATGCCTATGCAGTTTAAACATGGCTTTTATGAGTTAAATGCACTATCACTCAGTTGGATCCAGAGTCATAAATCATCTTTTCCAATTGAAAAATTGACAGAAATGAAGAAAAAAGCAGGGTTCAAGATGCGAACTCCATTCAATTACGTGTTTTTAAGTAAGGTCCGGTGCGCGTGCGACAGTAATGACTAAAATATCAAATTTTGGCCTTCTTACGTTGCTTTCGGCTTTCACTTGCAGGGTATGGTTAGGACCCTGAACTTGTCACAGACTGGAAGCATTAGATGTTGATGATTTTTTTTTCGATTTCTGATTTAGCAAATCACTGAAGTGACTTTAAGAATAGACCAATTAATTATATATACAATAAATTGGGTGCTGGATACTTTTGTAGAATTTTTGTGGTGCCCCTTTCCGTACCATGTATTTTCCCCATTCGTTTGTACATGGAAATATTATCAATCAATCAATCTTTATTTGTTCATCATAGAATACAGCCAAAAAGCAATATGATAAATAATTATGTAACTAATGCAGTACAGTGACAAAATTAATGTTACAATATTACAAGTACAGATGATTTAAACATACATTATGAATCAAGCTGGATCAAATTACATAATTTTAAGGAAGGGGAAGGATTCTCCGTTATTATTATTTCAGGTTTTAAAAACAGGAAATCGTTGAAATGTGAATTGGCTTTAAATAGTAAGAAGTACTACATTTCTTTTTAAAATATGTTAAAATTAACTATATTGTAAAAACAATAGAATGGCTATTATTAACCCAAAATATACACACGTACAGTATTCAAATCCTCACAATTCATTTACACACACCACAAACAGACACATACACTCAAATACCCAATTCGCGCACACACGTATACACGTACTCGCACGCCACTTACTCTGGCGCAAGTCCCGAACGCCACCCCCCCCTTTTCCTGGGCATCAATTCCTATAAATGGGTACCACGCTATAGCTTAGAGTTACTCATTCTATTGGCATCAATTGGGTACCACATTCGTCAATATGAAGTCACTACAATGACGTCAAAGTTGAGGACAGTAGAAAATGGGAAATTGATATTTCGCAATTTTAACTGACTCAAAACAACTGTTTTTGTGAACTTAAAGGCCCATATCTCAAATTAATCATTTTATAAGCTTATTCTCAGTCACATTTTCAACTCCACGGACATGGTCATCCCAAGACCTAACAAATACGCTTAATGTCAATGTTTAGATATCAAATTGGCTAATTTTTTCTCTCATTTACAACATTTTCTTGGTTTAAAAAACTAACTTTCCACATGCAAACCAAATTATTTTTTTTCTATTAGTTTAGCACGTAGGCTGAACATTGTCAATTATAATCGGGCATGCCATAACAGAGCACGGAGCCCCTTTTGAGTGCTTTAAAAGTGCCCATATTGGAGATGAAAAGGATTTAAATACATTTCACCATATCCCACAACACAGTAGATAAGGTATCAGATTGCGTGTACACATCGTAATGTTACCCACTGTTGTTACCAATGTTTATTTGGGGCAATAGCTTGCACAATGTATTATGGGGATATTAGTGATTACCGATGCTTTCACACGTGTCACAATGAAGGTGCTAATCTTCTAGATTAGTCATGCGATCGATTTCAACCATATCCCATAACGTTCAGTAGTGAGGTATTTTAAGACTGCATCATGTACAGAATAATGAGTTACAAGCTTTAAAACTATAACCACGTTATGGACAATTTGACATAATGTATAATGGGATAGTACTCGATTCTCCCAACGTGGACATCTCGCAAACCAGCTTACGTAAGATTTGCGATTTTTCCATTTAGGTTTCCGGGGGTCGCAAGGCGACAACCTAAGCAAAGATGTCTTCTTCAAATACATCATACGTATTCTCCATCACAATTATCCCTATATTCCCTGATATTAATAAACAGGTTTATATTACTAATATATTTACAACGGTCAGAAGATTCCAAACCTAAAAAGTATGCCTAGATTGCCTCAACCATTTCACTATTAAAAATTACACCCCTCACCAAGTAAGGAAGCCGAACAGACATCTAGCCAGTTTTTTTTTTCTTGAACTGGTTTGAAACCATCTTGCGAAATAGGTAACACTCGGAGCTCAAACAACTTACGCAGATTTTATTCCTTCTTCAAACACTTTCTCTGCTAAAAGATCTTTCAGTGAAATACAAATTATAACATAAAAAAAATATTTTCCATTTTCTTCAGATTTCCGATATATTGCATATTAATTCAAATCATATACCTTCTCCTTCTACATCCCGTTTCTATTAAATCACCCCCTACAAAGTCCGGCAATTTACTGTCTAGCCTAAACAATAAGTAAAGTAAACAAAATGCTACACTATATAAGACAACACGATACGACGACGAAAGCAAATGTAGGGTCGGTGCCTCATAATATAACAAATAGACATCAACAAATAACATAAAAACACCTGGGCTTCCATTTCAACACCGGATGTGCACCGCAGCATGTCAATGGATTTTTTTTCTTTTTTGGTGTGATGATAGATCTTGATGAGAAATGAAATCCCTGAAATTTTGAAGCTTCATACTGCCTTTCGTTTTCCCGCAGGACCATTCAGAATTTAGGGGGGTCAAGCCATCAAAATGCTTTGCAATGTGCAAGACAATTTTGAGAGGGCCATAAACTTGTAATGGAACCCTCCCCAACTTTGAAACTCACTATCTGGGGATTTCTTTGGTGTAGAATTGAAATATGGCATCAAAAATGTGATAGCTCCTTTATTTTACCAGTGATTTGGGTGTAAAAAGCAATATCTTTCACCTGGGATCAAGTGCGGGGGGGTCCATAAGTAACAATATTTTTAAGTCAGTCTATTGTCTATGAGTCACACTGCAGGCACTTTCTACCCGTACAATAATAAGCACATTAGGTAAGTAAAAAAGCGAGTACAGCCTATGGAAAAATCCTAATTTTTTGCCATTTTTGCAATATATTGGCCCCTGAAAAATCAGTGTTGACATACGACATCACCCCTATACTTCAGATATGTTGAGATAATCATACAAAGAAACTTTATTGAAAGGAACAAGCTGGGTCTGAGTTTCATTGTTTTCAGCACATGAAACTTTGCCTGATATCCCACATAGAATGTATATGGTGATATACACTGTGCTGTACAATGAAATATGGGGTCATGTATACATTTGTGTGGAACTTTAATGTGTATTTTGTTGTAAAAAATAAAGACACCAAGCTATTCTTCAAGGAAAGTGTTTAATTAGAGAATAAAAGATAGGATTTGTTGTTTTGCCCTATCTAATATGTGGCATATTGGATGGGCAGTCCAAATATTTTGAGTAGTGGATGCGGCCAGCCGGTATACACTACGATAAAAATATTGGACTGCCCATCCAATATGACACGATATTAGATAGGCAAAACAACAAATCCTATCTTTAGTTCATTCTTATTTTGGTTTGGTGTTTTAATCACCGAAACACTTTATTCCAATAATAGTATTAAAAGGGCAAAAAATATTCCACCGTGTCAAAAATGAACCCACCCGGACTAGCTGCGTGCACGCGTACCTTATACACGCGCGCGTTAACACTTGCGAGACGACGCACCATCTAATTGTCTCATCATAAGATAGGCCAACCAATGATATGCGGTGCTGCTACTTAACCCCCGCCCAGACTACGAATGCTCTATCTTCAACATAGCTGAAGTAGAGGGTGGTGTCGAATGTCAACAGGTGGTTTTCAGGGGGGTCAAAATTTGGGGAAAAAAGTACAAATTACCATTTTCAAGGGGCTTGTACCTCACTTATTTACTTTCCTAATGTGTTAATATTGTATTGGTTTAAAGTTTACTATGGAACTATGATGGACAAAAAGATGGACAATAAAGTTTCTACTTTTGGGTTATGACCCCCAGGACTGGGCCCCGAATGAACAAGGCACATATTTAGGTCATAACTCTAAAAGTAACAACATGCTATGAACTCCTGATGCAGATTTGATATTCTACACCACAGCTCCCATAGATAGTGATTTCAAAGTTGTAGAAGGCTCCATTACTAATCTGTGACCCCTCAACATAGTCTTTCGCATTGGGTTGCACTTTTGATGGTGACCACCCTAAATTTTCCCATGTCTAGCGGTAAAACGAAATACGACTATGGACGCTCAAATTCAGGATATTTCATATCTCATCTGTCTACCACTACTCAAAGCAAAAATCCATGACGTGTTTTGTGGGGCACATCTCGAATGTTGACATGGAATGGGCCCCCTAATATTTGGCTCACCCCCTTGCAAATTGCATTTTAGCATTTTTGAGGGGTTTGGGGACTTTAGGGAATGGGGCCATCCGCCCCCTTGCCCCTCCACGGTACGCGCCTGCATCTTTTCAAAATACAGCAGGGGGAATATGATAAAAAAGTGTAAACTTATGTTGCCTCTGTGCAGCTATTTGTTATGCCCAGTGGCAGCCCCAGCTATTTTAAGACAATATGCCATGGTAATGGTAGCAAAGGGCATAGAATTTACTCAGTAATGGCTCATGATTGAATTCAAAATGAGCAGTGGGTGACTGGTAAATACTATCTAATGCATATATAAAGCCATGGGGTTTGTCATGTGTGGAACAGAGGAGATTGCATAATGGTAATAAAAACAGGAGGGGAGCGATTGACATGAACTAACTTTAGAGTATTTTTTAAGGTTTTCGAGTATTTTCAAGCTGCTTTAGGGTAGATATTACAACAGAGGTATCCCTTTTAATTCTTGATCATGGTGAAAAATTCAATCTATATGGAAAATAGCATCATTATTTAGGTTTGCGATATACTCTGTTTTACTAAGAATTGCTTTCTAAACATGTAAAGAGTGAAAAATTTTCTCTCCAAAGAAGTGAAATCTATGAACTATCACTCCTAAAGAGTGAAAACAATTCCGAAATAGTGAAAGGCCAGTACTCCGAAAGGTTGAACATTTTCACTTAGTAAAGTGCCTGCCTCAGACAGTGATCAATGTCTGCAATCCTTAAAGGTGCTGTTCCGATTTATGTGTAGTGTGTTCTCTAATTGATAAGAGAGCCTGTTACTTGCTCACACACCCCTCATGTACCGTGTGAAATGTCTTTGCGTTTGGATGGTAGACTCAATAATGCAGTTGCTCGCCCTATTCAATACTGTGCTAATATTGATGGTTAACCACAAAACAGCGTTTTTTTGCATATATTCTTGGGAATGAAATGGATTGAGGGCTTCAGATTTCAGGACGACAGAGAAAAATACGACCTTTTCATCTGATTATCAAAATCGATTCTACTTCTGGGTAATCAGGGGGGTCCCAAACGAGTCGGAAAACACGCACCTTAACTGAGTGAAATTTACTATTTGAGTATTTTTCAACTGTTTTGGAGTGATTTTTAACTCTTTTGGATGAATCATTGATATAGCAAGGCGTTTACAGCAGTACATACCAAATTTTTTCATCCATGGTGCACAAAGGCCATAGCAAAACAGCAGGACTCCTTTGTTTGTCAGGATCAGACCAAGGGTGTTTTGCGTCGATCCCACAATGCACCACCATTTTTTGGGAAAATTCAAATCTCAATAGGAGTTCATGTGATCACAAAAAAAATCCTATTCTTACACATTAAAACCCCTGACTTTAATGCTCATTTTACCCACAAGCAATTATACTGATTATGAAATGTCTTGTGGTTCTTAACTTTCGGAACAATTTTTTATCTTAAGTACTAACATGTGTTTAGTACAGTACGGTATAGGCACATGCTATGCATCATGCTTGATTCAACACACCCTCGGGGAATCAGACAATGCGGCATTTTATTTTTTTCAGTGGAAATTATAATGGAACAAACTACTGTGTGTGTTGTGTGCATGCCGTGTGTGCGTGCGTGTGTTGTGTGTGACCATCCTTTTCTAGAATAGCATTCATTAGACCACTAATTATGAATCAGTTGTTTTTGTCTTCTTCCCCTTTAAATGTTCGTGACATTCTTTCTATATAAGCTTGGAAGAGGCGCACATTTCACTGCAAGTCCGGTTGGCAAAGTAGGGTGCTAAATCACTCGGGCATTGCTGAATTGGCAGTTAAAGAAATCGATTGCATCAACTTGGACAAGATGAAAAATTGTCAGTTTGAGCGAATGTGTATGTACTTAAGGTCCTGTTTCAAGCGTGATCATGAACTGGTTAGAAGACGTATGAGTTAACTAATCGGAGCAGTACACGTAGTAAAGGCGCTAATGAAGAAAAGCTTACACAGCTAACCCGTGTGTTTGATTGAGTTCTGAAATGAGGAATGCCGAATGGCAGTGAAGTTTGATTAGAACTGAATAGACTGTTTGCTGGTTTTATTGCAATGTGAATTAAGAGGGAAAGCATAGGCACAGTACTAAAGGAGAGGGGCATATGCAGTGTTGTGTACTATCAGAGATGGCAGCCAAATCTGGCTAAGCAATAAAGTGGATCAGAGTAGGTACAGCAATGCAAACTGCAGGCTGATTTTAACAATTTGATTGGTGGTCTCAAAGCCAATGCATGACACACGACCTTTGCCGGTTTTAATGGGACAAGAGATTTTTTGATGATACAAATTTCTCACATTTAGCACTTGATCGGTTGTAGAACAACTATGTGAAAGATTATTGGACAAACAAGTAAAAAACAAGTGAACCTGCCTGCTATCGTAATAGTCTCCATAGAAAAGCTTGCTTTGAATTTTCTGTCGTGCTTGACAGAAAATTCGAAATTTTCATCTTAATGATCTTATTACATAACAACGGCATATTCAGCTTATTTACTTCAGGTGTGATCTAATACACTGGTAAGCATCCCAAACATGCAAAAATCCTGGGTTATAAAAAAAAAGTGGGGCCCTTCTTTCTGGAAGTGTCCTTTTGTCTCTGTAAGGGCTCTAAAGCTGGTACCAAACCAACAAAAAAAACCTCATCTGGTGCTAGGCTTTTTGGATTAAAAATAATATATAAGCACATAGTTTTTTCCAAGTGTTTTTGTGTCCTCAATTGCTTTATAGCACTTTAACAAACAGCATGCAAACCTAATAAGTTTATTGATTGAAATAAGTAGGCCAAATTGGCAAGAATATGGTTTTTGTCTAACCAATTTTGACAAATTTATGCCACAGGCATTTTGGAATGTTGTCTCTGTTAAGAGATCATTTTATTTTTCATTTTTTAATCAAAGCTGTCAGCAAATGTTTCTGTGCCTTGCATTTATTAAAAATAGAGATGTCAGTTGGTGATAGGAAAAGAGAAAAAACTAGAGGCAAATTGTGCTCGAAGAGCATGAACCTCGCTGTGAGGATAAAATGACCACTTGCTGACTAGCAGAAACATTTCCCTAAAGGTCATGTTAAGGGCCACTTATTTGAAGGAGAAAGATTTCATAGATTTTCATACGATTTTGACCAAAAAAAATGGCTGAAATGACACTGCAAATGGCTGATCAAAATTTTTTTGCACACCCTCACTCTAACCATGGGCATTGAATGTACACAACTGTCGTAATCAGCCGGCCTTATAATGACAACAACCCGGCCCTGGGACAGGTAGTACTGGTTACCAGGATACCAGTAGCAGGGTACTCAAAGGAAACCTGACCCAACTTGAAAGTACGTTAAAAACAACTTAAAAGTAAATATACTTTGCAAAGACTTGAACTGGACATAAAATCCTGAGTGGTAATGAGAATAAGGTGTAAGTTAGTGTTCCATATTTTAAGGACATCGCCGGATAAGGAATGGAGGACGCCCTCTGTAGTTTTCATGAGAGCAGATGAACTTGAAACATTCCGCATTTTAAAGGGACATGTTCAAAGTTTAACTTTTGCCAGTTTTCAAAAAATCCCACTTATAAATTACCTAAAAGACGGTTTTATGTAAAATTATAATACAGGCTTCAATGGGTAATTGAAATTTCTAAATATGAACTCTTCCCCCCCCCCCAAGAACCACGATGCCGCTTTGCAAGGATGGGCGTTATATTATTTAGCAACATATATATGAGTGGCATTCTGGTTCTTGGGGGGGAAAGACCTCATTTTTGCATTTTTGTTTTCTGGGGGGCCTGAACACTAAATGGAATTGCCATAAACAACAACAACAACCTATTACATACATACCATACCATATCACTATGTGGTAATGCATGCTAATCTATCAAGGGCTCAGTTCATAAGCCTTGGATGGGCACATGTTAAACAGCAGCTGACCATGCATGTCCTGGGTACCATAAATCATACTAAAATACAAGGTAAGTATTTTGTTCAATGCAATGGTGAACGAAAGCTATTGAACTGTGCCATGGGAATTGTGATTTTATTAGCTCATAGTGATAGCTAGCTTGCTCATGATATAAATAGCGCGGTCATGGGCCATGCTTTATGCGGGCCATTGTAATGTATTCCCGAGTCTGCTTTGTGTGAAGACAGTTATATAATCCAAATCTCAGTAGCATAAGCTAATGGTATTTGGGTATTGTTATTAAGGGCTGCCTCGTGTAGCCTCTTTGTAGCTTATAAAGGACAAAAGGCATATAGACGTCACTTACAAGCTGCATAACAAAGGGCAGCTATGCAACATCTTCCTGTTTCTTCATTTAAGTAATAAATGGTCATTGGAATGGAGGAATACTCTAAGCTTTGCTTTTTCCAGAGAGCATACCCCTGAAGTTTCTCAGACTTTTCTCATTTTTTCTCGATACAAGTGTATTTTGGGGATAAAAAACACATTGCGTACATGTTAAAGTAGTTGTAAAACACCAACTCAAACTTGATGGTGAAATATAACTATTATGATTATAGAGGCCTCCTTCTCTCCTTATCCGGCGATGTCCTTGGATTATTGAATGCCCTGGATTTGTTCTTTATTGATGCATCATTTTGACAAGTTTTCTCTTCGGATTGCAACAAAGCAACACAGGTAGTAATTAATGTCATCTCTAATTAACTTTGATGGACATATGAATGGTCTTAAATTAATGTCAAAACTTGGAAAGATGAATGTCTGAATGTTCATGAACCCAATATATGTAGATTCTTATTATGTCCTACAATATACAATCTTTTATTAAGGCTGTCGGTTTCTGTTTAAACGGATGGCTAGCAAGATATTTACCTCACTGCCAGTCGGCATCAAAAGACAGGCTAGCCCTATTGTTTCTCGCACCTAGCGCACTGTGGTGGTCGTTCAACAAGCACTCGCATGTCATCACTGTTGTTGCGCAAGCACACACATAAAAATCTGTGCATCATGCATTATGTTGTCAGTGTTGCATTTCCCCAAAGTTCCATTGTCTGATCGGCCAATTTTTCTGCAATAATTATGCAAAAATCGATCGATGGAAGAAAACATGTCTGAAAAAAAGATTCCTACATTCTTAATGCACAAAAAATCATCTGATGACCCCTGTTATTTTTGCAGGTGCGTGTTCTGATCGTCTTTGGGACCCCCCCCTGATTTACCCAGAAGTAGTATCGATTTTGATATCAGATGAAAGGCCATATTTTTCTCATTGTCGTCCTAAAATTTGAGCCCTCAAATCCATTTCATTCCCAAGATATAAACAAAAACTGCCGTTTTAATGGTTAACCATCAATATCAGCACAGTATTGAATAGTTCTTTGCAATATGCATTATTACTTCTACCATCAAAACCGCAAGTTAGGCTCTCATATCAAGTAGAGAACGCAATAGACATAAATCAGAACAAGCACCTATAAAGGTGCATTTTGTGATTCCAGCATCTTCTGATTTATTCATTGTTCATTAGATATCCTTGAGAAAAGCTTATTCACAAAATTTGAGTTGATTCCATTCTTGTGTTCCCCACAGGCTCCCATTAGTGGAGGAGCTAGGACCCAGGTCAAACTTCATCGTTTACCCCTCACTACAGAAAAGGTTTGACACCTTTGGTAGTTAGTATGGACCCTCTATATCAACGCTAGGTAGGTAGTACTCTCAAATTGTGGTGTCACTTTTTCAATAGGGGCCAATTTAAGTTTACACAGGGGTCAAACTTTTAAAATGCTCCAATCATGTTGAAATGTATGCCATATTATCCGTCTAGTCATAAGGATTCAAAAAATGTATAGTTTGTACCAACTATGACCAATGGTTTTGGAGTACTACGGTAAAAATGGCTAAAATGGTAAAAAAGGTCAATTTCAATTTGTACAGGGGTCAAAATCGGAAGTTTGCTTGCTCCATTTGTTGAAAAACGCTAGAAGTTGTTCATCTAGCTTAATGAGCCAAAATAAGGAATAGTTTTTAACATCTGCAATGCATAGTTTCCAGGTATAGGACAAAATAGGTCATAGGTCAACATACCCAATGGGGTTGACCTCTTTGACCTTAGCTCGCGTAAGTAAGCATTTACATAATACAAACTTACATTTTATGAGTCCTCTAACCTCATGCAATAACTTGCAAGTTTTAAAATATAATCAGATTACTTTAATGTTGACCCCCTGTACAAATTGAAATTGACCTTTTTTACCATTTTAGCCATTTTTAAACCTTATAACTCCAAACCAATGTTCGTAGGGTGGTGACAATCTATACTTTTTTGGAATCCTTATGATTAGATGGACAATATGATATCATTTCAACATGATTGGGGGGCATTTTAAAAGTTTGACCCCTGTGGTAAACTTAATTGGCCCCTATTGAAAAAGTGATACCACAATTTGAGAGACTACCTACCTAGCATTGATGTACGGGGTCCACACTAAACTACCAGAGGTGTCAAACCTTTTCTGGTAGTGGGAGGTAAACGAACTCCTTAAATAAGGCCCCTATGATATTTCTGCTCCTCCTCTACATAGGCCACTGTCCTTCTAATTTCTGTCCACTTATAGAAAAATAAAATTTTTGTGAATTTTTTTCTTACAGGTATGACCTGAATTTGCATGTAGATTAGGTAAAGTGCCTTGCCCAAGTGCACAACACTTGGCGACAGCGGGGCTCAAACCCACAACCTTATGCTTATTATGCAAGCGCTGATCCACTGATCCAACTGGACCACATGTGCCTTTCTCTATGGGAGAATGGTCACATAGAGAGTGATTTAACATACAATTCATGATCTTTGTAGGCCTATAATGGCAAAAAGATTCCCACAATGGATTTGTCTGATATTTGCAGGATAATAGCTCTTTGTATGCCCATGTAATATATCAGTTGTCCAAAATTGTGTTGCCAGTCTCTTAAAAACTCTTAAAATTGTTCTAGAAATAGAGCAATTTGCATGGGGTCAAAAGCTGTGCAAATGCCCCTTTAAGAAAAGGATATTTGAGTCAGAGTGACAGCATGCAGCATCAGTAAATTCAATGAATGTAAAATACTCGCGTGTCCCTTAAATATGCATAACAACTTTCCCAATGTGACAGTATGATTGGTCCATGGGCAATGCTCAAACTATGATAATGAAATGCGTATGCTCATTTTAATACTCTTGGGCACTTCGAATCTGGTTACGCTGTTTCAGGAAAATCCACATATCTCCTTTTTCTAACATCTGTGGAACTACGTCATGTTTTGATGTCTTACCAAAAGAATGTGGGTGCCAATCTATAGATGATGTGACATTTGTTTATGTTTATGGCGCCCCCTGTTGGTGTAAGAGAGAAACTGGCAGGCAAAAGCAACTATACTTTGCATGGGGAAATTCTGTTTTTTGCTGTAACTTTTGTTTCGAATTAAATAATACTAACTTTCTTATCAAGCATAATAAGCTAATGCTACCAGCTGCATTTTGTGACCAATTTAGATCAGGAAAGATTCTGCAAGTAATTTATAACCAGATTTTATGTGGTCTGTCACAGAAACTACTGTAATATTTTGCCTGCCAGAAAACAACAGAGGGCGTCCTGAATGTCAACAAGTGACGTCATAGGTCACATCATCTATAGCAACCTTGAGTCTGGGGTTTGTATTTGTAGAACTGCGATAGCTTTACAGTAAAAACAACACATAAATACACCATTTTCCACCCTCGGGTAATAGTCCGGGATAAAATAACATTTGTTATCCGTGCTTACAAGTTGATTGAATTTCAAAATGGGATGTTCAGACGGGGAAGAGTTCACGTTAAGTGAAAGCATGCATTAAGCCTAATAGAATGGATTTGCGTGGTGGAAAGCACACGTCCGCTTATATAGATGATCTCTTTATCCTCGACGTGCTGTCATATCTCAAGAGAACAGGAATTTATATCACTCTATCTGGATTTGGAGTGAGGTATCCTCGAGGAACTTGAAATTAAAATTGGGTGACCTAGATAGTCAAAGTCACATCAGGACGAGTTCTTTTTTTAGAACTAAGGTGGTTACGGTGGCCGTAATACATGAGTTAGGTACCAGATATTGAACTTCATGATTTATTTACCTGTAGGTGTCATAAAAATAGAGTTGCTGCCCATCTGCGTCAGACGCCAAAAACGATTGTTGTCATTTATGTAACTCACAATCCATATGTAATCTATATTTATGAATTCAAACCCCCACATCTGTATACAAATAGCAGATGTTAAAGTTGGCGATGGAGGTATTGTTTTTAGAGTTTTCTTAAGCAGATTGACATCATATGGGCAACGGTTTATTTTGAGTGGGACAATGATGCAGATAGGCTGAATTTTTCACTCAAAAACAGGTTTGTTTGTGTGGTATTTTAGGCCAAAAGAGGTCAATTTGTCCTGTTTACTAGTTTATATTTTCCTATTACTTTGAAGTATGGATAATCATTAACCTTTTACCTTTTGTCGATTTGTGTTTAATTTTAAGAAGGCAAACTTTAACATCATTAGGTCTGAGCTCCGCAAAACCGATTTCAGCAATGTTTTCAAGGCCACCAATGTGAATGTGGCCTGGACTGCATTTAGCAAAATTTTTTTTTTTTTTTTTTTTCATATCTCAAGAGAACAGGAATTTATATCACTCTATCTGGATTTGGAGTGAGGTATCCTCGAGGAACTTGAAATTAAAATTGGGTGACCTAGATAGTCAAAGTCACATCAGGACGAGTTCTTTTTTTAGAACTAAGGTGGTTACGGTGGCCGTAATACATGAGTTAGGTACCAGATATTGAACTTCATGATTTATTTACCTGTAGGTGTCATAAAAATAGAGTTGCTGCCCATCTGCGTCAGACGCCAAAAACGATTGTTGTCATTTATGTAACTCACAATCCATCTGAAATCTATATTTATGAATTCAAACCCCCACATCTGTATACAAATAGCAGATGTTAAAGTTGGCGATGGAGGTATTGTTTTTAGAGTTTTCTTAAGCAGATTGACATCATATGGGCAACGGTTTATTTTGAGCGGGACAATGACGCAGATAGGCTGAATTTTTCACTCAAAAACAGGTTTGTTTGTGTGGTATTTTAGACCAAAAGAGGTCAATTTGTCCTGTTTACTAGTTTATATTTTCCTATTACTTTGAAGTATGGATAATCATTAATTTTTTGCCATTTGTGTCAAGATTGCACATTAAAAAAAACACCTCCATACTGTGAAATTAGCTATTTCACATTTTACAACATGCTCAGGGGTTAGAATTTCGACAAGAATCTCAGAATCAATTCTTGCAAAGATTCTCCTGAAAAAAAATTGCAAGAATTCAAATAAATTCTCGCAAACCTTGTAAGTTTATTCACAAATTAAATGAAGGAGAATCTAAGAGTCTTGTAAATCTTGGTTGCAAGAATCAACAGATTTTCACACCTTTCCATGAATTTTACAAAATAAAAAGCACTTTAATGGTCCAGTAAATACTGTTAGAATTGGGGAAATACTGCAGAAGCTTATGTTAAGGATATGCTAAAAAAAACCGCTGTTTTCTCATTACAATATTATAAACATTT
Organism: Ophioderma brevispina; assembly: GCA_023653785.1. NCBI lineage: Eukaryota > Metazoa > Echinodermata > Ophiuroidea > Amphilepidida > Ophiodermatidae > Ophioderma > Ophioderma brevispina. Next base: position 25,382 of record JAMKCH010011338.1, read on the forward strand.
ACAATACCCATAATCTTGAAATGTGGGTATTTTGTGATGTGTAGTCATTTTATTAACCAACTGCCAAAAATGGTCAGGCCCATATTTCTGTTTAATGGCTGTTGAGCTAAACAGTCGTTGAAGTAGTGAGGTGGATAAGTAACCATTCTTTGAAGTTGTGAAATTTCCTCCTCTGGCCACTATTCGGTTATGGTGTTGGGAAGGGTAGGGTCATGGGTAAGGATCAAAGTTTCAATTGATCCACGACTTGTGGGCATTAGACCTAAACTGTGATGCTGGATGAACAGAGCTGGAAAAAATGCAAAATTTCCCGGGAATACAATCCAAATTTCCCTTCAAGATTGCAAAATTTCCCTTTAATTCTCATGTTTGTCTTTATTTGAAGGACAAAAATTTCCCTCCACATATCAAAATTTCCCAGGAATGTCATTCCCAAATTCCCCACTTTTTCCAGGCATGCTGGATGAACAGTTAACAAAACAGCTTTAAATGTTCCAACTATTTTTTCCATACTTACAGCTTTTAATAGACACCTGTGGTACGAGAGTATCCTCAAAGTTCTTTGTCTTTCTGTGATAGGTTCAAGCACTCAGCAAGTACCGACTATAGACCTGCTGAATGAAGCCACTAAAGCAGACACTGCTCTTAAGGACTTGCACCACTCCATACGAGGATTCCATTCCAAGCACAGACTGAAGCATGCCCAGACTATAGACAAGAGTGGGCCAAGATTGGACAGGCAGCTGCTGCATCAGGTAAGAGAACATGAAAAAGAGAAGGTGGTAGAACCACAGTGGAATAAGGCATAAAAAAAAAATTGTTTGTTTGGCGTAACCCGACCGACCCTAAAAAAACCTGCCGACTCGAAAGTTTTTAATTATGCAATTAGCACAAAATAAAAAAAATATTCTGCCGACTGACCCATTATTTTCATACAATTAAAAACACAAAGACAAAAAAATAACAAAACAAGACAACAAAGCAACTACAACAAGTAAGATATAAGATCTTTGCTGTCATTGAAAAAAGCTTTAAATAGTAGCATCTTTCTTGTATTCATTTTAGAGTAAAACATTGAGAAGATCTAAAAAATAAAAAAATAAAAAATCCGACCGAACGACCCTGATATTTTTTCTATGTTACGCCAAACAAACATATTTTCTTTATGCCTAATCGGGGCCCGTTCCACAAACTCATGCGTAACCCTAAGTGTATACTAACTCATGCATATGTCCTACATGACAGACCTTTTCATACCAGTTACACAGTGCTTTGAACAAATTGGTCTACACAGGCATGTCATAGTATGCACATAGATTTACGACTGAGTTTCGAGAACAGACTCCTGGAGTGGGACGGGGGCCCCACAAATGAGATGCAAATGTTGATGCTAAATGCAAGAGAGATTTTGCCATGGCTTGTGTCCACTCTAAACCTTATTAAAACATTGTTTGTGGTAATGATGACAAAAGTGGACTGTCATGTGTCGAGTCTCATGACACGGCCATGTCACCATATTTTTTTCTGAAGGTATGTAAGTTTGACTGTGCCATAATTATGCCTAATAAGGCATGGAAATAGTTGGTTGGTGGCATTTAACAGACTGGAGGTAATTGAGGTTAGTTGGGAGTTATTTTCCGGAAAGAATTTTGTATTGTGCCACCACCCAATGAATTCGGCAGCTTCAATGGAATAAACTGGAGGTTGAAGAATGTGGTGGCAGAATACTAAATTCATCCCATGTAAGCATACACAATCTTGTGAATTTTTTCTTCCACATATTTAGGGTCGACTAGGTTACAGCAAGCAAACCCCTTTCAAGCCCTAATTGTGAATATTCCCCCCCCCCCCAATTTTCTCTCTGTTGAGAAAATCTCCAGAAGGAGTATTGTGGCAATAATCCATTAGGTCACATTGTGGCTTAGCTGTGAGGACCCCAATTTCCATCAGTATTTTTTTTCATGGGGTAAGTTTCAGTTTTTGTCGAAAAAAAATAGTCTTCAAACTGGAACATGACAGGCTTTCAAAAGGTGTGTGAAATTTTTTTTTTTTTTTTTTTGTTTTTTGGTGGTGAATGCCTGTTGGTGGTTCGAAAAATTTAGTGTTTATCAATGAGATTGAATAGTTTAAGGTGGTGACGAAAATACTTAAGAAGGAGAAGCCCAACATTCGCTCAAGGATTTGGTACCCCAAGTGACAAGGTTCAAAATCAAGTATCAATTGAAGGGAACCAAGAACAATGGATGAGAGTGGGCCACCCACCAAAAAAAAAAACCCAGCAGCTTTTTTTAACCATCAATTCATTGATTGATTGGTTATTGCTTATCGAGAGCGGATGTGTCTTTAATGGTGGCTCCTATTTTCTCTACTAGTCGGGGGTTTTATTTGCATTTTCGGAATTAAAAAGCTGCCTAGTGGGAGTCGGAAGTCGGACACGTGGGGATCTCGTTTTTGTTGGGCTTTGATTTTTTTTTAATTTTCAGTTGACGGGAGTCAGTTTGCGTAACTTTGTATCTTTTTTGTCAAGGTTTTTGTGCATTCATTTGATGCGCCGCTTTTTTGTCGTCTTTCTTACTGAAAGCTATTGGTCGTGGGGTTCTTCGGGCGGAAAATGAAATGGTGAATCTTGTTACCATATCTACCAAGCATGGAAGGCCTACCAGGACGGAGGTCAAATGCAAGTGGCGAGTTTCATTTGACTAGAATGATTTAGTTTGTTGTGTAAATAAAACCCGATGAAGGTTCGCCCGATTATATAAGATGATACAACAAGAAAGAAGGTGTTTTATTTGAGATCAAACTTAAGTATTTATACAGTTATGTTAATACTCGGGGTTAAAATGTTACAACCAAGTCTCAAAGAATATTCAGCAAAGTACGAAGAGAGACCCAAAGTTGCCCTCTACTTTTAGGAACTGCAAAAAAATATATCAAATCCGTACCTTAGCAAATTTTGATTTGGTATTCGTGGTTGGGATAGTGGTATCGTCCTTTGGTGAAGGCAAGCCTTTTTTTTTCCATTATGGCATTTAGTTATTATGACTAGCATAAGTTTACGGTTATAGGATGGATGAAAAAATTGGGTTTGTTGGTTTTTCGACGGCCAAGTGTAGAATTAGAATTTTAGTTTATGGTATATTGGTTATATTTTGAGGTGTTTGTTTGAGAAAATATTTTTTTGGTGTTCGCTGAGAAAAGAATGAGAAGAAACCTTATCTGGTTTTGTCATATTATTATTAAGTTCTTGTTGGCTGTATTCGATACAATGGACATTTCTGCGACAAACATACTATTGGCCCCAGCGTGGAATTGTGTTCCTCTAAACGAAGTTCCACCACGTTGACCGTTTTAAGGCGGGCACCTTGGAAAAAAACTGTTGAAAGCCAAGTCTGGAAATTATAAGTGGTTCCTTGAAAGTTGAAGACACTTTAATAATATTACATTTCTAGTATAAATATTCGATTATAAAAATATGATAAACAAAAGAGGGTATTCAATTGCGACAGCAGTGAAACATACTCGGAATATTTTTATAACCCTTACACTGCGATAAATTATATTTTGTCTTAAATGTTGTTTTTTGGCAAGTTGAGAAACAAAAACACACTTGCCTACTTTGACGGTGTTTTTAGAATATTACTTTGTGCGCGGATGGTTGATCACTAAATGATGGGCCTCCTAACATTCGACTTTTGCCTTTTAATATCCCGCTTCGTGGAAAAGGCGGAAAAAGGAAAAGGAAAATTTGTTGAAATAAGTGGCGGTTGGTTACGCCATATTCAATACTAAGCGGAAAATCTTTGGAACACATCTGCCAGAAAAGAAAGAAATTCTTACATTTTTGACTAGGAATATCCTAAAAAATCGTTTCTTGTTCAACAAGAGTCAGGGGAATTTGTTCAAGTTAGTATAATTCTCTATTTTTGATCGAGGATATTCCCTAAAGTGGCCTGTGAAACATACGAAAATTAATACTGGTTAGAGACAAATTTTTTTTTTAAAACCCGACAATTTTCTCTGCTACCAGTATGCCATGGCCTCTCTGATATCCTTATAATGTGTTTAACAAAAGCGTCTCAATGTATTGCTGCTGTAAAGAGACTCATATACGAATGTTATCGAGCCTTGCTGCAATACAGAGGCCATTGTAAGCATTGCCGTGGGAACCTGGAGTGTTAATGTTAACTGTTTAGTGTAGGCCTACATTTGCCGATTTCCTTCACACGTATAGTCAAAAGAAAGAAATCAATATGACCCAAGTCTCATATTGAGTATAACATAGAGTGGCCGGCTCTTTAATGACCCTGTTTATGGCTTTGACCCCATTTTGTCAATTATATATGATAAAACACTTCTGACCAAACTAAAATGCTATGACAAACTAAGAGAACCAACTGGTCCAGGACTTTTTACTGGTATGCGCAGAGGACCCTATGGTGACCCATGTGTGCCGTTTTTAACCTCTAGTGGGGCCATATGTGACCTTTGACCCCATATAGTCAAAATCTATATTTACTAAAATCAACTTTGTGGGCTGTGGTTTGTCACGGCTATAGCGTTTCGCCGTCCTCTTTAACATACGGATATATGAATTTGGTGGGTGGTTTGAGCTTCAAAGTACATTTTGTGTCACGATTGGAGGGGTGATTTTGGGGTCAGGAAATGATGGTGTTGTTGAAATTCAAAAAGTATCAGCCCTAACAATTTTAAGAAAATAAGTAGTGTAACACATTGTTAGGGCAAAAAGATAGTCTTTACAAAGTGAAAATTAAGACACAAGATTATTTAAGTCTACAAAGTCTGTTCTTCAAAGGGTTTCTGACTAGTGCTGCGACGTGTAAACGTTTAAAACGTTTACACGAACGGTAGGGTCACTACACGTTTAGGAAAAAATTTTTTTTCACTACACGTTACACGTACACGGTCAGCCAAACCATACTACTGTTTTCAGTATTATTTTAATTGCTGTGAAGTCAAATTTTTCACCCAAAAATATACCCGCCGTCAGTGAAAAGTAAGTTAAATAAAGTTAACATCAGTTTCAAATGATTTCTCCTAGAAAATGTTTTCAGACTTTTTTACGGAAACTGGGAAGGAAAAATCCCCCGGTTTTTACCCAAGTTCTTGTACGTGAATGGAGCGACTTAGGCATATACACCGCATAAAACAGCCCCAATTACGCGGTGTTTTTTTGCTTTCAATTACAGAGGGATGCTAGATACCCGGAATCTATCCTACCCACAAAAAAAGGGTTTTTTATCAAATGGCCAGCTCCCCCAGTGAATCGTCGTTTGGAATCTTTGGGATATTCAACGGCTTTATTTTGGATTAAATTACAAACATAACATAGGTAAGTTACAAACAACATTTATGCGTTTTTTCAAGATGATAATTTTGATCGAAATGCAAAGCGGGGTAACCGGATTACGAACGATTTATGGTTGTTTCAAGAAGGGCAATTTCCGTGGAGGGGAAAATGGGGCTGGGGGAGGGAAAAAGCGCCAAATTCGGCAGTCTTTTTTTTAACTAGTTTTTTTGGACCGTTATTTAAAAACGAAACGAAAATACAGACCGTGATTGTAAACGGATAGGAAATTAAACATTAACTCCCAGCTCTATTTGACATCGTTTTTCTCCCGCTTTCGGGATGGACCAGCACAGGCCCAAATTTTGATATTTAACCATTTAACTGCTAATGGCTATGCTGTGTCTTGTGTCTTAAAGTGTAATTAATGCCTAGTGGTTGCAAAGGATAGGCAACAAGTAATGCACCGGTTTTGCTGTTTGCTCTTTTTGAATATTGCTCCGTCATTGCTTTTTTTATTAATGCAAAAGTAAAGTTGTTAGTTTGTTATAATTATTGTTTTAGTGCCTGTTGTGGACTCTTTGTTCCCACTGACAGTTCCCTAAATGGGGGGCTTTGTGCAGACGGCGGAGCATGTCAGATTTTTTTTTCGGAAAAGCGTTATTTAAAGAAATCTATCTAATGATGGCAGTTCATTGTTTGTAGATGGCTCCGTTTTCAAGTTCTGAGCCTTTTTTTAACAGTGACTTTTACGTAGACATTTTAATTCAATATTTTTTTTTTTTAAATCGCCATATGGACTTAGTTCCTCCTATCTGGACAGTTCCTTTTGGGGAAAGAAAAGCTTTATATTTTAAAGGAGCTCTATCTCATGATGGCAGTTCATAACTATGTCGGTGGCTCCGTTTTCAAGTTACGAAGCCTTTTCAAAGTTGACCGTTTTCTTCCCAACCGTTTCATGTCAATTCTTTTAAAAAAATCCAAATGGACTGAGTTCCTTTGACAGTTTCCTTAAATGTTGGAAAAGGCTTTCAATGGGATTTTCTTTTAAGACAGAATATTGGCTGTACCACTTGAGGACATAGGTATTACACTTAATTTGCTCACTAATTTTTTTAAAAATCTCTCTGCTTCTATCAAATCTCCCTGGTTCCAAGATCAAATCTCCCTGATTCGAATCTCGATGTTGGCAGCTCTGCAAAGGTCAATTCAGGGGTCGTTTATGGGAAAACTGGGCTGTTTTGCTTTGACGTATGGTTATGAGTTTTAAGTATGTGGTAGGAATTTCCCGTACAGTTTGTACATTTTTCGAGGGGGTCAGTTGGTGGTCGGTTCAAGGTCATCCAGGGGCATTATCGGATAACTTGGCTGTTTTTTGATATATGGATAAGAGTTTTGGTTTATGGGGGTTTGAGTTTTTGCCGTACGGGAGTTTTGTGGTCACGTTTCGAGGGGTCATTTCTTGGGGTCAAAGGTTTTCATCCAGGGGGTTCGTTTATCGGATATTAACTTGGGCTGTGCTTGAGATAAGGATAAGAGTTTCCCGGGTTATGGTGGTATAAATTTGCCGTACGGTTTGTGGTCACGTTTCGAGGGGTCATTTTGGGGTTTCAAAGGTTCAATTAAGGGGTCGATTTCGGGTAGCTTGGCCGTTCTGGTTGCTTTTACGTATGAATAATGAGTTTTTGGTGTACACTTTGTGACACGGTTTTCGAGGGGTTTATTTTGGGTCAAAAGTTATGTGGGCCATTTGTATTGGGTTAACTTGGCTTGTGATTTCATACCCATGCTTTGAAGTATGGATTTATGAAGCACCCGGGCGGATTTAATTAGGTCGAAAACATTGCCAGTGTATACTCATCTAGCGGGGGTTTTCTGCTAGCTAGTGGGGAATTAGGGGTCATTCAAGGTCAAAAAGGTCAAAAATGGGGTTGGTAAATTGCGTGTTGGTTTGTAGGACATGATGAAAACTGGAGGGTGGGGAATTGATTGTGATGCACAAAATCTTACAAACTAAGGTCTCATCAGGGTCATTCAACGTCAACGGAGGGGGTCAAATGGTGGTCTAAATCTCTTTATGTATCAGGCGGAAACTGCTTGGTGGGTGGGGCGATTGTTGATTGAAGAAAAATTTTATAGCTCATGACTAAGGACGTCAGGAGTCCTTCAAGGTCAAATGAACCGCCCCAAAAACCCGAGGGTTTCAAATACCAGGTGACCCGACACCCAAAAACAACAGGTGATAGGCCAAATCAAGGGACCGCACTAGTGTAAAATACTATTTAAAGAAGGAAACCACCACCGGCCAGAACTCTTAGGTCTATGCAAAGAATGCCCTCTTATGGCCCATATTGCACTTTTGACCTCCAATGACCCTACTTGACCTTTTTGACCCCAACAATAACAAAAAAACATTCTTCCAAAGTTGTTGTATAGACACCCAAACTTGATCAAGATAACCACTGGCCAAGGCCCATGGGCTCTATATGTCAAATGACCTGTAATGACCCCCTTAATGACCTGAGCCCACAACTATGCAGTCCTAACCATCCCAATGATGGTACTGCTCATTGATGCAACTCGTTTTATCTACTTCCCAAATAACATGGATGACCTTGGTGACTGGGAGGATATGATTCAACCTCAGTTGGATGTTGTGACCAGGCTTGGTAGATGTGACCAAGCCGCGTAGGATGTTGGTTTAGGATGTGACTCAGCCTTGGTAGGATGTGAACAGCCTCAGTAGGATGTGATCAGCCTCAGTAGGATTGTGACCCAGCCCCTCAATTGGATGTGACCAGCATCAGTAGGATGTGACCAGCCTCAGTAGGATATGGCCAGCCTCAGTAGATGTGACTATCTCCCTCCATAGATGTTTGTCCAGCTCAGTAGGATTTTTGACCAGCCCTCAGTAGGGATCTGTTGACCAGCATCAGTAGGATGTGGACCAGCCTCAGTAGGATGTGACCAGCCCTCAGTAGGTAGGATTATGTTCAGCATCGTAGGGATGTGACTATCTCCTCAATAGGATGTTTGTGAACCAGCATCAGTAGGGATGTGTGACCAGCCTAGTAGGATGTGACCAGCCTCAGTAGGATGTGACCGCCTCAAGTAGTAGGATGTGACCAGCCTCAGTAGGATGTGACCATCTCCCTCAATAGGATGTGACCAGCCTCACCTCAAAGGATGTGACCAGCCTCAGTAGGATGTGACCATCTCAGTCGGATTTAGGACCAGCCTCAGTAGGAAATTTATGACCAGCCCCGCAGTAGGATGTGTGACCAATCTCAATAGGATGTGACAGGGTATTTTCAAACTATACCATGTGTTCACACGGTCACAAAAACTCCAAGGGTTTTGAAAACTCATGTCCACATGATGGCCGCAACTCTGAATCTTTCCCCTGACCCATTATCCTTCACCTAACTATATCGGATGTAAGCCAGAAGGAGAAGTCAAACAACCAGCGAAGAAAGCCATGTCTTTCGTGCAAGAGATATTCAACACAGGAATTTGTCACCAAGATTGATTGCGAGCGTCAAATCTTCGAACTCAGTATCCCCTGGAAGCTGTCCACGCGGCACGACCACACTCCAAAACACTTAGGAGTTGTTTATGAGTTTGAGCTTCACCCCCAAATTTTTAGGCGGATTTTTTTTTATATTTAAAACCCTGTGCTAGGAACCCTCGGATATAATTTAAAACTCGGGATGCGGACCACAACGGGTCAAAAATCCTAGATCGACCCCACCTCGCAGAGTTTTGAAAACCTCTAGAGTTTTCAGCCCTCCGTTGGACACAAGGATTCTAGGTTTTTACCAAATTTGAACACCCTCAAATAGTAGATCCCTGGTTGTTTGCATTTGTTTAAATGAATTTTCAATAATGAATCCAGGTTGCACATCTATAATCTACAGCTGACGAGTTTGCAGATAATTCAATCTGAAACCAATTTATAGAAGGTGAATTCATTTGCACAAGGTGCCTTGTTCAAGGTGCTCTCACCAACTTAATTTCATTGTTTCACACGTCTGATACAATAATTTTTGTCAACAGATCATATTAGGCAGAAATCATGTGAGGAGTGTAGCATATTCCCCCTTGCTCTGAAACCAAAAAAAAAATAGCAATACCATGGTGTGAGAATTCAATTCTATCAAGCACTTGAGATCTCCATTTCACCTGGCCATTAGTGTGGGTGGTGTGTATTCCCGTTAGGATTGTCATGCTTAAAAATTGATTTTTGTTGCTGTTTGGGTTTTCAATTAGGAGCCCTAAACTGTCAGAAAAGAAAATGAGGGGTGTGTTTGAAAAAATTTTCGGACTGATGCCCCCTTCTCAAGGGGGGAAAATGTTTTTGTACAGGGAAAAAATTTAAAATCGAGGTTCAAATTGTGTTTTAATGTACACTAACGCCTTTCTCCTCCTCATAAAGGTTTACAAAAAATATATATTTGCCTAGGTTCCAACCTTGATTTAAAGCCGGTAATAGCCCCGTAATGGTTCAAGTCACCCTGGGGGGGAAAGCCTCCGATGTTGTTGAAAATTGAAAGTGGTGTCAAATGATTCATTGTGTCATACTGAAACAGAAGGAAGAGGGGAAATGCAGCTATTTTTTGATTGATTTTTTGATAAACCATTTGCGAACATCCAGGAAAGTCTCGTTGACCCCCATGAGACCATGTAGACCCTTGCGACACATTTTGCTATGTAATTACCCCCACCCCAAAGTCAACATACTTGTAAATAGTACATTTGTGGATCATGTTGAGGGACAATACAAAACAACTTTATCACCAGTTGCAAACAAAATCGAAGGCATGGGTAAATTTTACCCCAGGATGACCTGAACCATTATGGGGGCTATAGCGCTTTAACTAAGGCGGAAACTACGCAAATATTACTTTTTCGATCCTTTATAGGAGACGAAACAGTTAATGTACAATTTTAAAAACACAATTTGACTCGATTTAAAAAATTTTTTCCCTTTGTAAGTAACATTTCCCCCCCTTGAGGAAGGGGGAAGCAGCTCCGAAAAAATTTGGCCCCCCAGTTCATTTCTGACTGTCTGGTCCTATTGAAATGAAAAAAAAAAAACAGCAAGGGAGAAAAGGAAGAAGAAAATCAACCTCTTTAGCACCCAAAAAATCCTACGGGAGAACTGTTTCCTTGAAATACAACCCACACTATAGGTTCCATTTCTCCACTAGCAAGTTCAAAATATAAATTCAACTCAGAGTAGCACAACCATTTGGACACTGACCCCGATTGGGTTTTTATTTGGGTTTATAGCTAGTGGATCCTGGATCCAATGTGTGACACAACAAGAAACCACCAGGGGGGGGAGTTTGTACCAAGTTATTTTTATTTTCCTCTAAACAGTGGGTTTTTGGTGGGTAGGTTATATTTAGCACCTTCAAGGGTTTTTTTATTTTTCGTTTAAGCAAACTCTGATTTCAACCTGCAACATAATGTTCAAAATAATTGAGGAAAATAAACTGTCAATAATTAAAATACAGTGTGAATAATAAATAGCAAGTTTGTCGCGGTTTCTTACGCAGACAGCCTTGATTCAAGGCTTATGCCACAGGTGGAATTGAAATGAAGTTGAGTGTATTATAATTAGGTGGGTTTTAGCATGAGAATTGTGTAGGCCAGGGATTATTGTTGATCTTCTTATCAATTTCAAGGTACGGTGTTTCCATCCGTTCTGCCTTTAGTGTTTTCACATATGTATGACCTCTACTCTTGAATTAGAAATTTGAAGTCTAATTAGGCAATAGGATTATGACTTTGTTTTTTGATGGCTGTTAGTGCTTTGATTACGAGTTTCAAAGGTTTATGGGTTTCATCCATTAGTTTCAATTTTTAACAAGATGTAAAAATCTTGCACTTTATTTTTGAGGATGAACGTGAAATATTGATCAGTGGTGGTAGGATAAAAGACTAATTGGAATGTTGTTGTTCATTTGCTCTTTCAAGGGGGTTTTGCTTGCCTATTAACCAGAGGGAGAGGGAGCCATGATATACTACCAGTCCAGCAAGCGATTTTTTCTTGCTCCGTGAGCATGTGTAACACTCGATCTTGGGTTCAAATCCGGAGTTGTGCATGCCAATCTTCGCTGCGGATGGTAATAGTATATCATGGGCCCTTAACTGACAGTGGTATGCACATTTTAAGCCTGGGGCTTTTTCTCTAAATAAAATTTATCTAGGGTCTTTAAAAAGGTTACGAATGTAAATTCTCCACAGGGGAATCTAGGTGTTCTCCAAAAATGATTGTATTTGTTGAGGTGTTCAAAAAATATGTAGAGTTTCCCAAAAGGGATTTTAGGGGTCTTGCAATTGAGGGTATGTAGAGGTCTCCTTATAAACAAGGGTTTTTTAAAAGGAAATTTTCCCCACCAGCAGAGATATCTTAATAATTTGCAGCAGCCATGAAAGAAAGGCGCTCAGCACATCAGAGAAGAAGGGAAGAAACCATTAATACCAGACCAGATTATTTTATGCCCAAGAAAGAAGTTCCACTGTTCGAACGCAGGAGGCACCCGGCAGTCGCGCCGAGAGATGAGGTAAAGGAAAGAGAGTAGTAAAGTTACCTGGAAAGGAAACCGGGGGGGGAAAAACCTTGGAAAAATGAGTATGGATCAAGAAACCAAATCACATAAAGACAATTCAAAGAATAAGCCCCTACTGGGGATCGAACCAGATACCTCATTGGTGAAAAACGAGGGAAGATATGCTGCCACAACTCATTTCCCAATATAAACACAAAAAATTGTAGGGATTTTCAATTGAGGTTATGGTAGGAGCCCTCCAAAAAAAATAAGTTATGCAAAGGGTCTCCCCAAAAGGATTATTTGGGGATTCTCAAAACCAATTTTATGGGGAGAGTCGCCAAAAAAAGTGTAGAGGCTCTTAAAGGTTTATATGGAATCTACAATGAGCTTATGCAAGAGGTTTCCTAAAAGGTCAGAAAAGTCCTCAAAAAAGTCATGAAGGGGGTTTTCCAAACAGACATGTAGGGACATCTGCAAGATTCAAAGAGGTAGGGTTATTGGTGTTTCTGAAAAGGTTTAGTTTGGGAATTCTCCAAATAATACAAAATGGAAAATTATTTAAGCCTAATTAGGAAATTTAAGTTATTGACAGATACAGTTTTAATTTCTGCCCATTGTGTTGCTCAACACATTCTCAAGACATAGAAAACTACAATAGAATTTGTGTTTGTGTTATGCAATTTGTGGACATAATGAGGAGAGGAATTCAATTTGAATACTTGGTTGATTTTTGAATACTAGTTGATCAGTTGATTCTCTAGGGAAATGCATCCCCATTTTAGGAGAGGGAGTCAGATGCTATGGGAATGCATCCCCATAGAGAAGACCTCTCAGAATATATGGGAATGCATCCCAAGAGAGGAGTCAGATATGGGAATGCAAATCCCATTTAGGAGAGGATAGGAGTCGGCTATATGGGAATGCATCCCATTTTAGGGAGAGGAAGTCATGGATATATGGAAATTCATCCCCATTAGGAAAGGAAAGGGAAAGTCAGAAAAATATATGGAATTGCATCCCCATTTAGGAGAGGAGTCAGCTATATGGAATGCATCCCCATTTAGGAGAGGAGTCAAGATTAATATTGGGAAATGCATCCAAGAGGAGGAAGTCAGATATGGAGATATGCTGTCCCATTTAGAGAGGGAAATGTCTCAGATATGGGCGAATGCAATCCCCATTTAGGAGAGGAGTCAGATATATGGGAATGCTTCCCATTTAGGAGAGGAGTCAGATTATATGGGAATGGGCATTCCCAAGACGAGGAGTTCAGATCTTCAGATATGGGAATGCAATCCCCATTTAGGAGAGGAGTCAGATATATGGAAATGATCCCCATTTAGGGAGGAGAGGAGTCAGAGATATATGGAAATAAAATCATCCCCCATTTAGGAAAGGAAGTCAGATATATGGAATGCATCCACAAATTTTTAGAGAGGAGGTCAAGCTATATGGAAATGCAATCCCCATTTAGGAGAGGAGTCAGATTATATGGGAATGCATCCAGGAGGAGGAGTCTCAGAATTTGGGAAGCGTCCCCATTTAGGAGAGGAGTCAGATATGGGAATGAATCCCCATTGGAGGGGATGTCAGCTATATGGGAAATGCATCCCCATTTAGGAGAGGAGTCAGATATATGGAAATTCATTCCAGAGAGGAGTCAGATATATGGAAATGCCTCCCATTTAGGAGAGGAGTCAGCTATATGGGAATGCATCCCATGTAGGGAGAGGAAGTCAGATATATGGACTGCCATTCCAAGAGAGGAGTCAGATATGGGAATGCAATCCCCATTTAGGAGAGGAGTCAGATTATATGGGAATTCAATATCCATTTAGGAGAGGAGTCAGATATATGGGAAGCACCCAACTTTAGGAGAGGGAGTGTGCCTCACCCAATCGACTCTACTTTACACCTATGGGCTCATATTTAAACTTTGTGGTTACTTTTGGATTCCATTTCAAAGAGTTTCTATTTTTTCTCAGAATCTGTAGAATTGATTCCACCACAGACGACTAAACTTCCACCATATTTGTTTTGAACAGCTTCTGTGAAAACAGCTTCAAATAAGAAACCAGAAAGCATAGTCTTGTCTGCATTCAATTACATTATCCACAACATTGATTCGACCATTTAAGTATGTTAACCAAAAAACACACGACAAAATAATGTCACTGTCAGATTGTTTTGGAATATTCAGCATTGTTGGCTGGTTTTTTCCTAGAAAGAAAGGCATCAGAAGTCCCCAGAAAGGGCTTTTATGTGTGTTTGTTTCCAATATTGGTTGTTGACAAATTGGAATAATAAAGAAACACACAAATGACAAATTTCAAAACCAGGGTGTCTACCACTTTTCTTTTCAATGATCCTGATGGCCTCATGAAATGATTATAACATGCAGAGATGTATGTACATTTTTCCGGAAAAATTCTCGGAGATTTTGGCCATAAATAAAAAAAAAAAAAACCGGAAGGGAATGTAAAAAAAGATTTTTTAATTTTTTTTTTTTTCAATTTTCTGAGATCAAATTGTTTATTGGATAACATAAAACTGCATCAAAAAACCAAAGTTTAGTTTTGTTTATTTAAAGTACCAATTTATTTAGAGAAGGGGGTTCTTTGAGTACCCTTAAAATCACGTAAGAAAATACATTCCGCGGAGCTTCGCCTGATGCTAGCTAAAAATTGGCCCTTGACCGTCCGGTTCAAATTTTGGATTTCAAAGACAGAAAAGAAATGGGGACTACACTGGCATTTGAAAAATAGGCGCGGCCCTCACGGATTTTTTTTCCTTAATTGATTATTTTTACATGGTTGTAAACTTGTTTTAAAAGTTTTTTAATTTAAAATTTAGGTATCCTAACATGTCCTGCAAAATGATAAGACCAAATCCGCGGCCCTTATGGGTAGTTATTTAAACAGAGAACACTTTTATAATTAATGACTGCGGGGACCATTTATTCAGCAGACGACGGAAATGGCGTTGTAACACAAGCAGAAGGAAAACACACACCCCACACAAAGCCGGAATTTGATCCCATGGATGCACCCTTGTTTGACAGTCTGTGACCCTTTGTTGGTTTTATATAAAACCAATGAGTACGAGTCTAGGATAGTCATGTAATAGTACCATTTTGTTTATACTGAAAAAAAAATGCAGTGTATTGCAGGGTGTGTTTGCTGCCCTCGGGTGGTCAGCACAGATGTACGCTGATTAGCCGATATGCACAGGCTTTGAACATTCTGTGCATACTTGGGGGCTAAATAAAATTGCAACTAAATTTTCATTATTGCAATCTCATCATGTATTCTATTTTCTCTCCTTCCTGGTTCCTTAGATAAGATATGCATACAAATCATCTTCCCCACTGTAGTAGCTTATTATAAGTTAATTGTAATATTTTTGGTTAAAAAATAACATACTTTGTGCAGTTTTAACACAAGCATGCCCTGAGCTGGTTGATTTGTCCCGTGTATATGGTCGATTTTCATGAAAACATTGCATTTTCCAGACATTTTGTGTCTTTGGTTAATAAGACTTTTAAACAAGTCTTATTGGAACAAAACGGTAATATTTTGATAGGAGCCATTGAGCTGCATTTGGGCATATATAGTTTGCCATGCTTTCCGTTTTCTTTTTGAGATATTTGCCTTCAAACATCGAAAAGTAGGAGAAAATTGTCACTTTCCCCAAAGCTGTCCAGATTGACCTCATTTGAAAAGTTGAAGTTCAATTGGAACCAAACTTGAATCATATGTGCAACATGGGATCCCTCATTTGTTGATGAGGTCAAAGGTCACATACCAAGGTCAAAGGTCATGTGAGGTCAAGTTGTAAGATAGGCTGAAAATGTAAAATTGACCTCATTTGAAAAGTTGAAGTTCAATTGGAACCAAACTTGGTTTATGGAGTTTATGTGCAAGCCCTCATTTGTTTATGAGGTCCAAGGTCACATATCAAGGTCAAAGGTCATGTTAGGCCTATCATTCACTAACCGCGACGGCAGGCGACACAAGCGGTCCGAGGACCGATGTATTTTTAACCCTCAATAGCACCCTGATCAAAACTCCAGTTTTTGAAACTCCAGAGTTTCAGCCTCTGTGTGGACACAACTCATATGGCAATAGATAGTTTATCATTTTTTAAAGGGATTAGCAGCGATAATGCGAGGGAATCAAAAAATGTGGAAATGCATTTTTTTTTCAACTTATAAATCAGGGATAATTGTGTACAATTCCATATAACTGCCTTAATGTAGAAACAAGCCACCAAATAATGAAAAAAAATTAAGTATTTGGGGAAATTCGTCATACCGTCTCAAGCAAATAGACGGCAATGGCGTCTCAAAATCTACACTAAACAGCTGATTGTGTTTACACCAGTACATAATAAACAAAGATCAACAATGTTTGAGGTCAAACTGTATAGATTATGGTGCGCAATATCAGGCTCAAAATCTGGAATATTCACAGGGATAGGCTTTTTTGATCACAACTCGCAATTTTGATAGGCACGTATAGAAATTACAGAATCAGATAAAAGGTACTGCCTTGTCTTCAATACACAGATTTCAAGCCACTTTCAGGTTATGTTCGCACATCCATGCCAGTAACAAATATACAATGTTTCGGATTAGCAAATCGCTGCTTATCCCTTTAATATGCAAAGTATGTCTAGCAATCTGTCGTACATTAAATTAACAAAAGATTTAGTTTCACTCACAGATCCGAATACAACCTGTAAGTCACCTTGCCATTTAAAGTACAGTTTTAAGCAAGTGATATCGGGCCATTAGTTACATGAGATCCTCCTTTACACATTTATTTGTCAACATTTTAACCCAGTTTAGAAATAGAATCTCTAATAGGGCCTTGGACTGGGTTCAAGTGGCTAACAAGATCTATCTGGAAACCATTGACACACGAGAAACAGACATTCTATGGGTTACGTGACGTGGGTGAGAAGAGCACGAGTGTTGAGATGCACGGTGGAGCAGGTTTGGTGTTATTGAGGAAATCGGCAGAATGCGGTAAATGGGAGTATTGGCTGTGGAGTGAGGAAATGTCATAAACATGTTTCCTGAGAAAGATTGAGATTTTTAGATTGTATAAAGTGAGAAAGGACAATGGTGAGGTTAGGTGAGAAGAAAAAAATGGAGAGATGTTTGGACGATGCTGTGCATTTTTCTGGAATGGTCCCCGTGTCCCTTTAATCACAGCCCAACTCAAGGTGGATATTTTTCATTATACTGATGAATGAAAGGTATATCTGTTTCAGAAGACATATGTGTACCTCTTGCAATTAAGAAAAGTTTAATATTGGATCAAGATATTGTGTGTGTGTGTGTGTGTGTGTGAGTGAGCGAGTGATAAGAAGATAGAAGGGATAGAGAAGGAAGATGGAAAGAAATGGCAAAGACAGGAAAGGAGTAGAGGTGGAAGGACAAGAAAAAATGATGAGGGCAGTGGGGGGGAGAGAGAGAGAGAGAGGGATGGAAGGAAGAAGCAAAGAAGAAAGCAAGAGATGAAGAAGGGAGAGAGATCGATAAGAGATGAGAAGAGAGAGCTAGAAAGATGCAAAAAAGATGAAGAAAACCAAAGAGACAGAAACAGGCAGATATTTGCAAGTTTACAAAATGCAGCAAAGGCATACATGTCCCCTTTGGTAGTAGGCAGGCATCAAAAAGCATTGACACAAGTATTTGCCTGGGGTGTTTACACTTTGAAAACTTTTTATTGCAAATCGACAAAGGACCTGGGAAAGGGGGGTCTTGGATACACAAAATGCCATATCTCTCGACAATTGTGATTTGCCTTCTAGGCTTTATATATAACTTCACAATATGATTATAACCCGAATATGTACCTACCTATGTATCTGAACAATCAATAACACAAACATTTACAAAAAACCCTGACATTTGTAGTATGTGTTCTCTCGGTTATGACTTTTGTCATTTGCATATTTGTAATATGCGAGACACATGTTGTCAAGATTGTACCACTTGGCAATTTTGTTAGCTTCTGAGATATGAGCAATTAAAGTGAAAGTCTGCGGGGGAAAGTAGGATGATTTTACGAAAGATCATTGATAGTTGAAAAATATGTTTGATCTCCACCACTGAAAATATTGTTCAGTTGTGCTTCTAGTTAGATTTCATTACCATTTCTGATTAAAGGTGCGTGTTCCGATCGTCTTTGGGACCCCCTGATTTACCCGGAAGTAGTATCGATTTTGATATCAGATGAAAGGCCGTATTTTTCTCATTGTCGTCCTAAAATTTGAGCCCTCAAATCCATTTCATTCCCAAGATATAAACAAAAAAACACTGTTTTAGTGGTTAACCATCAATATTAGCACAGTATTGAATAGGGCTTTGCAACATGCATTATTGCGTCTACCATCAAACCCGCAAGTTTGTTTCCCACGGTACTTGACAGGGTGTATGTGCAAGTGCCAGGCTCTCATATCAAGTAGAGAACACAATACACATAAATTGGAACAAGCACCTTTAAGTGAGACATGGAATTCCTTTTGAAAGAATGCACACATATAGCGTAAGACAATAGTTTTCAGAGGTATAGCATATTGCTGTAAGACATTAGTTTGTCTTTTAGATCCATCAATCGATTGATTGAGATTGAGAGAGAGAGAGAGAGAGAGGAGAGGGAGGGGACAAAGAGAGGCATGAGAAAGAAAGCGATAAAAAAATTATAAATTTATGACAAATAAATTCCAGTTTTTCACAAAACTGCTAAAAACGTGAGCTAATTAGCTGTTCTTCCAAATGCAGCTAGAAATGCATTTCAACTTGCTTGAGATATCAAAATGATTCACATTTGATAGGGCTGAAGATGCTTGTCACTGCTGCATCCATGTCCATAAAAGCCATAATTGTGATTGCTTCAATTATTTTCATATGACTGGGAGTTCATTCATGTTTCTTTCAATCTGATATCTACAGAGTGAACTACTTCAATTGCACACACAAGCTTGCAAAACTCTTGTTTCTTGAACCACTATGACGTCACACAACAAGCTAGTAAAACTGTTTCTTGAACTACTTTTAATGTCACATGCAACATACACAACTAGCAAAACCGTATTTTTTAAATCACTTTGATGTCACACATGTGACCAAAACTTGTGTTTCTTGAACCACTTTGATGTCACACACAAACTATAGCAAACTGTTTTGAACCACTTTGATGTCGAGTCACACACAAGCTGGCAAAACTGAAGTTGAATGCATGGGTGTTCAATCCCATTGCGTTGTAGATTTTTTTATTTCTGAAAACAGGTGGATCAAGAAAGGAAGATGAAATGCATAAACAATTTATTGTAGGATGCGTCAGTTGTTCAAGTAAATCGCTTTAGCAGTATTTCAATATATGGTTAATACTAAATTATTTCCCATGTTCTTACATGGGAAAAGCCACTTTGATCACCTGTAATCTTTACCTCTTTGGCATGAGATAACTTGGTGCAAAAATGTCATCTGCATAGATTTTTGGTGCCAAAAATGTGTGTGAATTTGGTCTATATTGGTCTAAAGTGAATTTATATACACCCAAATCAACTATGAGTTGCATCTCAGTAATCGGTGAGATGGGCCAATGAACCGTAGTCACTTAAATGACAAAAATATCGTCTAATTAGATTTTTGGCGCCAAAATGTGTGAATAGCGTAACATGCCATTCAGAGAGTCAAATTTGGACACATTTTCACTAATATATATCTAAATCAGCCATGAGTGGTATCACAGTAAACTGTGAGATTGGGCAAATGAACCACAGTTACTTAAACTGCAAAAAAGTCATCTGCTTTGATTTTTGGTGCCAAAATGTGCAAATTTAGTCTAAATGAGCAAAATAGCTTAACATATTGCACAATGAGTCAATTGGACATATTTTCCCTAGTGTGTGTGCTGCATGCAATTCAACGGAGTGGTGCAATGCTTGCACTCCAGCAATGCAGAGTAGATAGACAAAATTTTATTGGTTGGTTAGAGTTATGTTCTGTGAAAAAAAGTAAAGTACACTGTAAAAATAAATAGAGTAATGGGCAATTTATGATAATTTTCATTCCTATAACAATAACTTTCGGGCAGTTTGTTTTGGTGTATACTACCATGTACAAGACATACTTCGGTTATGCCAAACTGTGGAGCTTTGTATAGTCTGTTCTGCATGAGAAAAACAAAATTAACTGCATGTTTCTTTGTTAAAAAATAAATTGATAACTGATAATTAGTAGAGACTAATTTGCTTAAAAAGTCCAACAATGAGGGAGTAATTTGGGTAATATTAAATATCCACCTCAAATAGCTGTGAACAACCTTGATATCATGCACAAACCACCATTCTGTTTCTTGAGCCAATTTTGAGTGTTTAGTGCAAGAAGACCCCATCTGCAATAGCTGCCATTTGTCAGTTGTGTTCTTATTAAGTGTTATACCTGCCAAATCTAACATGTAGCTATTGCAGATTTGATGTCACACACAAGCTAGTTGCATAACTGCTTCTTGGGCCATGTTGATATCACACACAAACTAGCAAGACTGTAATTTTTGAATGAAACACTCACAAACTAGTGAAACTGTTTCTTTAACAATCTTGATTAGAGGTCAATCAGAGACCAAATCTTTTGGGTAATCATTACAGTTATTTGACGAACCATTATGCATTGCTGTGTCTATTTGATAAAAATGGAAAGTAGAATTTAATTGCACCAAACCTTTCCAACCTTGAAAAAGAATGAAATATTTCTCTTCTTTAATCTAGAACTTTTGAGTGACATCTATAAAGTACCAAGACCTGATGACAGGAGATGATTAAGAACTTGCAAACGAGAGAAGAGATGGGGGAAAGGAGAGAGAAGGGGAGACAAAGACAGAAATCTAACCAGCGTATCCTAGGTCAAACTACTTTTCAAAGTGCTGCTACATTTTTTTTTTGCTTCTATATCTAATACAATTTTGAAAACAAAGTGCTTCGTTTCATCCAAGCATTGATGTTATTAGCCAGGCTGCACCGCTTAATTAAATAGCAGTTTCTCTTCTTTGGTCATCAACCTTATAAATACGTAGCAGTCTAAAGATTATTTCCCCTGGTCACGGCGAATAACCACCTAAAACCAATCCCCTCGGATGTCACCCGACTAAACCGAACTGCCTTATATTGAACTCCCCTGTGGCTAATGGGTACCACACTCCTGCAGTCCAACATTGACTTGAAAGATTTCGCGCAGCAACTGGGCACGCCGGACTCAACGGGCATACCAGAAATCCACTTAGAGTGGCTCATTGGCCATTGGTGGCTAAGCGGGTTGTCGTTGCGGGTCAGTTCAGGGCAAAACCTAATTTCTTCCTGCAAGACTGCACCGCGTCGGACCACTTCATAATAAACTGAAGTTGTATGAGGGGGAAAAAGAAAGGAGGAAAGAAAAATTATTGGCGAGTGCTATATCTTGAAGGTCAATGCCAGAAGCGGCGAGGAATTATTATGGCTTAGCGCGTGTCAGTTTTATAATGAAAAAGTGTCGGGCCGAATCTGACTGAAATATTCTTGCATAATTCTGGCCGAGAGAAGGCGATAATAATGTAATAATATTCAGGGGATCAATAACATACAACATACTGTTGCAGGTATAGATTCCATCTGTTATTAGATACAGATGAAATTAGCAGATGAAAATGAGGACCTTATAATTAGGCCATTTTCTTGGAATTGGAGGAGTTTCAGACAAATTCTCCACCCTCTAGGTTTACCCTCCTTTTACTTATTGAAAGAAGAGATCATATCACATACAGGTCTTTATTTCATACCCAGTGTTAATGTCCACCAGGGGGAAACCCCTAGGAGGATATAGTAAGCGTTAAATGAAACATCTTGAATTTGTTGGTGAACAAGACAAGCTGTAGCTAGTATAGCTGGTCGGTTATTGGGAAAAATGTATATGTGTGGGTCACATCAAAGGGGGCACATTGCACGTGACTGATTTTAAATTTTTGAAAAAAGAAAAAAATAAAAAACTTTTTAAAGGTTTAAAATGAAAGTAAAATATTTCTCCTGTTTTTGGGGTCTTGAAACTAACGTGACACTTTGCAATCTCTGCTATAATTATTTCACATGGTAATAAAGGTCCTAGTTGCCAAAAAGAACTCAAAAGTCACAATTGACAGGCTCTACATAGCTGAGATGGCAGCTACTCTTGAGTCATGTACTTACAGTTTGAAGGAGCTTTTGTTTTGTTTTTTAAAATGTATGGTCGCGGCCTATTTTAGGGTCAGTCAAGGTTACCCATATAATTGTTTTTTTGCCTAAGCTGAGTCCGGCCTGGTAAACAACAGTTGGAACTTATGAGTAGTTAATCGTTATTGGAACCAAGTGGTTACGGCACCTTTAAACATGTGGTTTATTCCGTTCACGTTGCCGAATTCGCTACCTGTAGCAGAATACAAATCTTTCCATAAAAGCAATTTTGAGTATCGATAACGCGGAAAAAGATTGAAATTACCATTCTTTAACTCACATTATAGTCAAGATGAAATACCTTCTTTCATGTCACATGACAGTCAAGAATATTGTTTAAACACCCTAGAAAATACTTAAGGTAAACTACATGAATATGCAGCCGGTAAACCATTACGTTTGTTGAGTCCCAGTCCGTTCGGTATTCAGTTGTTGCCAGTTCGGTCCCAGTCAATTCGGTCTCAACGATGGTCAATTCGGTCCCACGTTCATTCGGTCCCCATGCCAATTTGGCCCAATGAAAACACGTACATTCGGTCTCAGTTACAATATTCCCCAATTCGGCCTCATATCCGTCAATTCGGTCCCCATGCCAATTCAGACCCAAATGAAACACGTGCAATTTTAATTGATTTTTTTGTCATTTTGGATTTCGGTTGCCTTTCTACTTTCTTTCTGCTACTTATGTGTACACTGAATATCTTAGTCGTTTTTTCCCCTTGTTTTTGTTTTATCAAACACACACTTATAATAGGCCCCCTATTGCGAGTCTCTCACCAATCGAGGAAATTTTGCTTTGAGGAGTGGCTAGTGGGTCACAGAAATGGCTGAATGATATTTACCTGGGGTTTCATCGATTTATTATCATTCATCCGTGATGTTCAGTCGTGTTACAATACGGGTTACAACTAAAATTTGCTAGCTTATGCGAGCTCGTGGAATCCCAGGGGCCTTGCACAGATAGACTAGAGTAAGCACAAAAGGGAACTAAGCAACGTGAAACGGTCCACAGGACTAATTTGGGTGATCGATGTAAATGTATCCTAATAAATGTAGTATGTGAGTACAACAATAAATACGGGACATCATTTACCCACCCAAAGATGTTACAGTATTTGTTTCAATATAAAAATTATTGTGTTGTATGTTTTGCTTTTTCCTTTTTTTTTAGGGTTGAGATGACACAGCTTCCGCTGTCACACTGCGACCATAAAGGTAAAACAAATAGGCCAATAAACTAATATTTGTAAAATTGTATATTATTACATTAGTGTTCACAAAAAAAGGCATGACCAAATATAATGCTTGTTTTTGCCAATTTTTTTTTTTTTTTTGGTGTTTTTTGGGTGGGTTGGGAGTCAATATGGGTGTTGGGTGGACACAACATCAGGGTACTGATACTGTTTTTTTTTTGTTCTCTTTCCCTAAGGCACAGTGACAATAAGGTAAGATGAATTAATAAGCTAAATTCTTATCAAAATACCAATTGGTTTTCTTATTTATCAGATTTACCTGCATTAAATATTTAATTTAGCATAATAGTTAATTATTAATTTTGCCAAACCGACTGGTAAAATAGGACAACACACGCCTAAATTATCAAATTGACGGAGCTAAGTTTTTCCATGAAGTGCGGTCTACTATAATGATAACTCAAATGATTGTTTCTACATTATATCACAATTAAATATTTATTAAGTAGATCATGTCGTAATAAATTGTTAGGCCAAGGTTTTAAGTGTGTTACACGCACGTATTGTTTACAACGCCGTTTTACTAATGGGACCGAATTACAGTGGGGCCGAATTGCCGTTAGACCGAACTGACTGGGACCGAATTGATATTGAATCCAATTCGCATGGGCTCGAACTGTGTTTGGACAGAAAAAGTGGTCCAAAAATAATGCACCCTATGACGCCCAACTGACACAAATTATGATGCCAGATCGACTATAATTGAACTTTTAATACTTGTTCTAAAATTATAAAGTGGGCTTGGGTATGACGGTTTGTAATGTAATTGAAGAGCTTTTATGTATTGTTTTATAATAGCTACAAACGTTATTTAGTAGCGTAACAATCCTTTTTCACTTGCCGCGTCACGCAGGGCCCGACAAGCTGTAAGCTTTTCAAGAGGTAGTAATTATAGGTGTTTCTTGAAATTGGTCAAGACGTAAAATGATCGGCATAGGCAACAACTTTTATAACGGCAGTGGAGTCAGTCCAGTTCAGTAAGGTTACAAGACGGGCGGAATACGGGAGTGGGGCTCCACCCCAGTAGTAAAACATAAAAAAGGCTATATGCCGTAATGCTAATTCGTTAAACTCCTAAAAACAAGATCCCATTAGAATGTTTGTGAATTTTTATTTAGTACATTTGCCAGGATTTCAAAAGAGTAAATTATAGGTAAATGCCAATTGGAATTGAATGAGTGTATTAATAATATCTTACACCAGGGACAACACTGTTCTGAATGTAAATGAGTTTATTCACATACCCACGTCAGGATTCTATATTCTTGAGCCAATTTGAGTGTTTAGTGCCAGAAGACCCCATCTGCAATAGCTGCCATTTGTCATTTGGTGTTCTTATTAAGTGTTATACCTGCCAAATCTAACATGTAGCTATTGCAGATTTGATGTCACCCATCTAGTTGCCATACTGCTTTTCTTGGGCCATGTTGATATCACACCCAAACTAGCAAGACTTTTAATTTTTGCATTAAACACTCACAAACTATTGCACTTGTTTTCTTTACAATCTTGATTCGAGGTCACTCAGAGTCCAAATCTTTTTGTAAATCTTACAGTTATTTGACGAACCATTCTGCATTTCTGTGTCGAGTTGATAAAATGGAAAGTAGAATTTAATTGCACCAAACTTTCGCAACCTTAAAAAGATGAAATATTTCTCTTCTTTATCTAGAACTTGATGACATCTATACGTACCAAGACCTGATGACAGGAGATGATTAAGAACTTGCAAACTAGAGAGAGATGGGGTAAAGTAGAATATAAGGGGCTACAAAGACAGAAATCTAACCAGCGGATCCTCGGTCAACTACTTTTTCAATGCTGCTGCCAGTTTTTTTGCTTCTTATATCTAATACACTTTTGAAAACAAAGTGCTTCGTTTCATCCAAGCCTTGATGTTATTAGCCAGGCTGCACCGCTTAATTAAATAGTCATTTCTCTCTTTTGTCACTCCCCCTATAAATACGTCGCATTCTAAAGATATTCCCCTGGTCACGGCGAATACCACGCTAAAACCAATCCCCCTCGTATGTCACCCGACTAACCGACTCTGCTAATATTGAACTCCCCTGTTGTACTGTTGTACACACACCTGCAGTCCAACATGACTTTCCAGATTTTCGCGCGCACTGGGCACGCCGGCCTCAATCGGCATTACCAGAAATCCACTTAGCGTGGCTCATTGGCCATGTGTGCTATCCGTGGTGTCGTTGCGGGTCAGTGGTCAGGGCAAAACCACTCATTTCTTCTGCAAGCGGACTGTGTCGGAACACTTCATCTAACCTCGCGTTTTATTAGGGGGAAAAAGAAGGGAAAGAAAAATTAATTGGCGAGTGCTATATCTGAAGTCATGCCAGAAGCAGCGAGGAATTATTTATTGCTTAGGCGGTTCAGATTTAATAATGAAAAAAGTGTCTGGCCGATAAATCTGATTGAAATTATTGGTTGCATAATCTGGCCTAGAGAAGGCGATAATAATGTAATAATATTGCAAGTGGATCAAATAACCTACAACCGTAGCTGTGCAGTTTTTAGATTACCTCTGTTATTATATACCAGATGAAATTAGCACTGAAAATGCGGACTTATAATTAGGCCCCTTTTCTTGGATTTGAGGATTTCAGATAAATTGTCACCCCTAGGTTTTTTACCCCTCCTTTTTTTTTTTTTAAAAGTTTAATCAACTTCAACATTTCATACCCTTGTTTTATGGCAACCCAGGGGGAAACCCCTAGGAGGATATAGTAAGCGTTAAATGAAACCTCTTGATGTTTTGTGAACAAGACTAGCTGTAAGCTAGTATACCTGGTCGGTTATTGAACAATATATGTGATGTGATCACTCAAAAGGGGGGACTTTGCACGTGACTGATTTTTGAATTTTGTGTTTTACTTTATTAAGACATTTTTAAGGTTTAAAATGACACGTTAAATATTTCTCCTGTTTTTGATGTTAGTCTTTGAAACTAACGTGACCCTTTGCAGCACTCCTGCTATACTTCATTTTCATACATGTTAATAAGGTGTCACTAGTTCCCACAGAACTCAAAGTAACAATTGAACAGGTTCTACATAGCTGAGATGGCAGCTCCTCATGAGTCATGATACTTCCAGTTTGAATGAGCTTTGTTTTTGTTTTTTTTAAAATGTAGGGTCGGGCCTACTTTTAGGGTCAGTCAAGGTACGCCAATATAATTTTTATTTTGCCTACTGAGTCTGGCCTGGTAACCAAACAGGGGTGAACTTTCTGAGTAGTTATTAGTTTATCTCTAAGTTTATTGGAACCAATTGTTTTACGGCCTTTAACATGTGGTTTATTTCCGTTAACGGTGCCGAATTTCGTAGGCCTTAGCAGAATACTAAATTCTTTCCCAAAAATCAATTTTGAGGTATCGATAACGCCGGAAAGATTGCATTACCTTCTTCTCATCTCACATAATAGTCCAGATGAAATTACCTTCTTTCATCTCACATGACAGTCAAGATATTGTTTTAAACCCTATACATACTTACGGGTAAATACATGAATATTGCAAGCCGGTAAACCGTTTACGTTTGTTGGTCCCAGTCCGTTCGGTTCGTTGCCAATTCGGACTCAGTCAATTCGTTCTCTCGTGTCAAGTCGGTCCCACTCATTCCGGGGGCTCACAGCCATTCTGTCCCAATGAAAAACGTCCATTTCGGTCTCAGTAAAATATTCACCAATTCGGCCTCATATCCGTCATTCGGTCCCCATGCCAATTCTGACCCAAATGAAACCACGTGCATTTTAATCTGATTTTTGTCATTTGGTGATATCGGTTGCCTTTCACGTTCTTCTGCACTTCTGTGTACACGGAATATCGATGGTCGGTTTTTCCCCTTTTTTTGTTTTATCAGCACAACTTATACTAGGCCCCCTATTGCGAGTCCTCTTCCCATCGAGGAAAATTTTTGCTTTGGAGATGGGTCAAAGAAATGGCTGAATGAATTTTACCTGGTCTTTCATTCATCGATTTATTACACATCCGTGATGTTTTCAGTCGTGTTACAATAAGGGTTACAATACGATACCATTTGCTAGCTTATAAATGCGAGCATCGTTGATCCCATGGCCTTTCACAGTAACTAGAGTAAGCACTAAGGGAACGAGCAACCGTGAAAGTCACAGTACAGTAATTTGGGTGATCGATGTCATGTAATCCTAATAAATTTAGTATTCGTACACAATAAATACGTACATCATTTACCAACCCACAGATGTTACAGTTCTTTGTGTTCCAATAAATTATGTTGGTTGCATGTTTTTGCTTTTCCCGCTATGTTGGATGAAATCGCTTCCGCGTGTCCCCTTCTGTTAAGTGTAGAACAAAACGCCAATAAATCCTATTCAAAATTGTATATGTTACATTATTGTTCACAAAAATGCATGACAATATAATTCTGTTTTTTGCATTCGACACACGATTCATACTGTATACTGTCTCGTTTCTTTCCAATAAGGCACAGTGCAAAGTAAGATGAATTAATGCTAATTGATTATCACAATGACAATTGTTTTCTTTCTTATAGTTTCCATGCTTAAAATATTTAATTTAGCTAATAGTTATTATACTTTTGCAAAACGACTGGTAAATAGACTAAACCACGCCTAAATTATCCAAATTGACGTAGCTAAGTTTTTTCTTCCATGAGTGGGTCTACTATAATGATACTCGATGATTGTTTTTACATTATAATCCCAATTAAATATCTTATTAAGTATATCATGATTCGTAATAAAAAATGTTAGCCCAAGGTTTTAAGTGTTGTACACACATGTTAGTTGTTTAACACGCGTTTTCCTAGGGAACCGAATTACAGTGGGGCCGAATTGCCGTTAGACCGAACTGACTGGGACCGAATTAATATTGATCCGATTCGCATGGGCCGACTGGTTTTGTGGGACCGAATCGGGCCACCTTGACCGTGTTTGCAATAAGGGCCCCATATGATGCCCCACTGACACAATTTGATGCCCAGATCGACTATAATTAGAACTTTAAGACTCTGTTCTAAAATTCAAAGTGGGTGCTTGTACTTGACGGTTTGTAATTGTCAAATTTGAAGAGCTTATTCTTTGTATTGTTTTATAATGGTAAAACGATTATAGTAGCCCGTAACAATCCTTTTTCCTTGCCGCTATCACGCCCGGCCCGACCAGCTTTACTTTTTCAATAGGTAGGCTAATAAGGTTTTTTCTTTGAAATTGGTCAAGACGTAATGATCGGCATAGGCAACAACGTTCATAAAACGGCAGTGAAGTCAGTCAGTCAGTCAGTTTTACATGGATTTGCTCCTACTGGCTGGTCCTCCTCCCAGCAAAAAAAAAAAAATGCTTCATAGCGTACATTCTAATCAGTTAAAACAAACAAGATCCCATAGAATGATTTGTGAATTTTTTATTAGTACCTTTTTCCAGATTTCAAAGAGTAAATTATAGGTTAAATGCGAGTGGCAATTGAATTGTGTATAATAATACTTACCCAGGGACAAACTTGTTTCTAGAATGAATTAGGTTTAATTCTAACCCACGTCAGGATTCTATAATGTGGAACATATCATTAGTTTCTGATCTGTTCCTTCTTACCCAATCATAGACCTAGTAAGTTCATTAAGTTTAACAGAGCAGCTCGCAGATGTTTTCTTCTGCAGATTACGTGCTGGTGTGACCCGTATTTCTGACAACCCTGCTTTGCATGCTACTGCTGTGTGTTGTACTTAAGACACTAATCAGTGATCCACCCGAAATAGTCAAAATTTTTGAAATTTGCAGGAATAGCTTAAAAAGTGAAGAATGGTCCTTAAGAATTGTAGAAAAGAAGAAAACGCGTGTCCAAAGATATGAATCTCCATTCAATTTATGTATGTAGTCATATCCATTGTTCTTACTAGGTTGCTTTTTGGTCCTGTTGGGTGTTAGGATACCTATTTTGTTACGAACAGCCAATATTTGGTTTTTGATGATTTGTATTTGATTTTCTGGTTAAACAGTTCACCCATAGTGGCCTTATATTGTGATACAAGAAATTTAACATTTGTAGCTATATCTGTTCGCAAAAAATCCTTCAAATCTCTGTAAGTCTTATACTGGATTTGAAACTAATATTGGAAAATGAATAAATTTTTATTTTGCCCCTAAGCTTTGCACAGGCAAGACTAAGAATCACTCTTTCTGTTGTAGCATTATGCATGTCCAGGGAGGCATTTTTGGTTTCAGTTTTGTATTTGTAAAAGTTTCCATTTCAAAATATCATTTCCATCCAGCCAAACTTGGGGGTGACAATGATCTCTATGTGTGGATATAAGCGTAAACCATAAAAAAGTTTGTTTCTTCAGACAGATGCATTGTTTACTGGTAACATGATGGGATTCATTCAATCATCAAACCTGTGACACCACCCACTTTTACACAATCGACTAGGTCCCACAAAATTTTTCCTTTCCCGTCCACCCAAATTTTGGTTAGCATCCCAAGCAGAGTATACAATCCATTTTCCTGCCAAGTAAATCATTTATATCCAGTATCAGTAAGGCCCTGTTAGATTCAATCAGATACCTATAAGTACAAGGGCGTATCCAAGTGATGAGAGCAGAAGTGTGCACACCTCATGGGTTGAAAGGCAAAAATACTCTAATAAGACAGTTTAGGGTTAATTTTCAGGTAATGTCGTTGTTTCCCAGCCTGTTAGTAAGGCTGGTAATAAGGCATCCTGGATACATTGATGAAGAAACACACACAAAAAATGCTTCCACAATTCTAAATGGATTCTAAGACAGAGAAAATGGTTCTGTTTCCTAAAACATTTTAGGGGGCAAATCATTTAATGTTGTAAAGCATTATGTAATTTATGAATGACATAAAAAAGGTCATTTAATTCCATTGTTATGCAAGTGCTTCTAGACAATACCAATGCAAACTCTGGATTGATGCATTGAAATTACCAAGCTTCTGCAGAGGTGTGCATAAGTGTTGCGCAGTAGGTATTGTCCTGTTCCATCCAGGGCCGTACGCAGGATTTCTTACAGGGGTGCGGGTCTTCGAAAAAGTGGACCTTTTTTGGAAAAATGGACCTAACTCCCCTAAAATGGTCTTTTTTGTAGGTTTTGAACATCACATCACCATCTCATCAAAAGTGGACTTTTTCGTCATATTTTCTTTCAATTTTGGACCTTTTTATCAAAAAAATTGGCAAAAAGTGAACCTTTTTCCCCTCGAATTTGGGGGTCCAACCGCACCCCCCTGCATACGGGCCTGGTTCCATCCTCAGGATCTGAAGATATATAGATGCTATTATGGAAGCATGTGAAGGTCTGTGATCTGTTAATCGTTAACCCAAGCGCAATTTGTATCCATTATGTACAAATGAGCATGTGAGTATTACCCTTACCTCAATTTATGTGCCAATGTGACTTTTACCCATATAGCAAAGCGATTGTTTGCACAATCTGTTGAGAATTGCGACACTAGAGTTGGGAATTCAACATCACTTCACTTCACTGCTGCTCATCAAAGCATGTTTGGTTTAATTTGGGCAATAGGGGCGTAGCATTAGTAATCTAATTAAGGGGTATCGTTCATTTGATGCAGGGGGGGGGCAACAGATATTTAAGGGTTTTGATAGGTTGGTTTTGAGAACTTTTTTAAAACTATAGTAGTAGTTTTTAGTAGTAGTAAACCAAAGTTTTAAATCCAGTTTTGTGTCTCGGTAAAGGAGTTGGCTGAATTCACCTCACATTAACAACAAAGTATCCTGCTGTGTGAGGATTTATTTAGCACAAAATACTTGACGCTGATGCCTTTCCTGACTCAATGTGCTGGATAGGTCATCCATTAGCTCATCCAGAGCCAAGCCTTGTAGGTAGATCTCAGGCCCTACAAAAATTCTGTCTGGCCCTGGGGCTTCAAAAAAGTGGGCAAAATTTTCTGTCAAATCTGTGCATGAATGCCACATCACAAGTACTTATTTAGCACAAGCCCTTACAGCTGCCCAGTATTTTGTGACAACTCTGGTGCAATTTGAACCTTTTTGTATAATTTAAAGGTGTTTGTTTTTTTTTTTTGTCCCTGCTTACTCTTTGAACATTTCTGCATTGTCAATTTTTTTCTGGACCATGCGGTCCCATGGTTCCTGGGATTTTGTAGCCTGGTAGATCTGCTTTTGTTCTACCAGTTTAACCAGCTACCCTCCTCTTCGATTTCCTTAGAAACCCTCCTGTGTGAAAGAAATACATACTAAATAAGAAAAGTCATAATTCAACTCTCCATAAGTTAACCCTAACACTGTTTCTCATTTGTAGCCGGGAGGAAGGGAAGGGGTGAAGGGATAGAAGCTTAAAAGATTGAAACATCTTGGCAACCATGGGCCCGAGCCGCCAGTGCCCATGTAATGGCAAGCCAATGAGGGTGTTTTTGTTCCACAATGTTAGGCCACTGCTTTGCTAAGCTTAGATGAAGGCAGTCTCAGGTCTTTAAGGTAGGGGTCATTATTTACGCCAGGGGGAATGGAGATTTGAGGGGGGACCCGCAAATTGTTTGTAAGAAGAGAGGGTTGAACGTGAAATTTTTTCATTCACTGAATGGGGGAACTGAACTTTTAAATGGTAAAATCACAGCATGATCAATGTGGGACGTGAATTTTTTGAACGGAAGCGAGGGGGGACCGAAAATTTTATGCTGAAAAAACATTGAAATCCGCCATTCCCCCCCCTGGCATAAATAATGACCGCTCCCTAATATCATGGCTTTCTACTCCTCAAGATGCATTGCAACAAACATACAATTCCAAAATTTGAGCTAAATTACTGTAGCAGTTTGGATATTAGCAGTATGTACATGTGTCTTAACCATTGAGCTAGAATATAAACCAAGAGGGGAATCGCGTGTATTGTGGAATAGCCCAAGCCCGTAACCGATTTCTCTCACACACAGCGCACCGTGGTTGTTGCTGCGTAAGCACTCGCGTGTCGTCACTGTTGAGGCGCAAGCACACGCACCTACAAATCTGTGCTTCACGCGTTATGTTATCAGTGTTGCATTTCCCCAGTATTCCATTGTCTGATCGACCAATTTTTCTGCAATAATTATGCGAAAACCAATCGATAGAAGAAACCATGCATCTAAAAAGATTCCTGCATTTCTAATGCACAAAAAGTCTCCCGATGACCCTGTAAATTTTGCTTAGGAAAAGAGATATTTGAGTCCGAGTGATAGCATGTGGCATCAGTTGTTATTGTTGTTTTTCACTCGCTTAGTGTGACGAACGTAAAATACGGCGTGTCTCATAAATATGCATTAAGGACTTTCCAAATACGACGATATGTAAACCAAATATGGTGGTGCCCAAAACTGTTAATAAAGTGCGTATGCTCATTATAATACTTTTGGGCACCTTGGTTTTGGTTACGCCGTTTGTGGAGAATCCGCTTGTCTATCTTTATAAGTCATTGGTCTTAACCCATGTGTGGTCATATTAGGGCGACCATATTTTGTGACCTTGATTGGTTATTTCCAGGTTTGCGCAATAGGCGTGGAGGTATATATATATGCCCCCGATATTTTGATGAGGAGGAATGGTCTATACTATATGATTATCCCCCAATGTTGATGTGTGCATGTATTTCTGACCAAAATAACCTCATATTTTACCATATTAGTGTAAAAATGGTATATTTCTCACACGCTTCTAGCACCTTGAAGAAGATATCAGCTTTCTTCTGATACCAAAAATCTCAAATTTGATCAGGTGTAGTAGCAGAGGGAGGAGGCTCTCTGTCCATTCACCCACCTTTAAGGCGGCCATTTGGGATAAAAATCACACACACAGGGATGCATCCAGTCACTCATTCAAAAGCTGCTCTGCTCTAAAAAGAGCAAAATAACACTACAAACTGGGAAATAAAATTCCAGGTATTTTTTAACGGTGATTGATTGCTGCATTGGGGTTTGTCATTGTTGACGTTTCGGTGGAAAACACAGCGAGGCAAATTTAGTAATAACACTCTTTGTTTCTCAAGTGAAACAGCAAATTGTATTCGCGCTGATACAGAGGCCTGCTGTCTAGACACAGTTGCAAGCATGATGAACGCAATGCACTATAGTGTGTTCACTATAAGATGAAACATGACCTTTGATAAAGTACATTGAGATAACACTAGGCAAGGCCAAGGTCATAATGCAACACTGGTGTAAATATTCTATAGAAGCTGTAGTGTATTTTGGCACAATTTGGAGCCTCTCCTCTGACAAAATGTGTAGAATATAAGTGGCAAAAGAATGGGGTCATGTTCCACCTTAAACTGAACAGGGTATAATTTGATGTGAGTTTTCTTGGGCTCATAAGGCCTTAAAAGGAAATGTTTTGTTTGGTGTAATCCAACTAACCCAAAAAACCCAAAAAATCAATTGTTAGTTTTGGCATACTGTAACCTTTCCTAAGAATTTGGGGTCATGAAAATCGCACTAAACAAAATGAAAATAATGAACTCAAATAGGTAAGAGATGGTGATTTCATACTTTTGGCAAGGTTAAAAAAAATGTTCATATGAAAAAGCATGGCAGAAAGATGAGCATAAAAAAGAAAAAGCCACAGTAGTTTAGAGTCACAGTCACAGTTCAAGTTATTAAATATTTGTCAGAATACTACTTTGTTGCAATACATAATGGTGTCGCTGTCAATAAGGTGAAGCAAACGTGAAGTGCAATTAAAATCAAACAGTTTAAATAAAAATTCCTTGTTTTATTTAATATGCAATTTCAAAATATTGCTCAAAATGATACTAACATCTCAAACAGGCAACATACAGTAGTCTAGCAGATTTCATGGGTTCCCATGCACCCCCCTTAAAACTAAATTCTAACATGATTTTTAGAATCTCTATGACATCTACTTAAAGAATTTTTGATGTTACCAAAATCAAATATTGTCCCATGGGGTCCGTTTGGCTGCCATCTTGGATTAAGAGGGATTAATCCTACAAAGTGGTTCATTTAGTTGAAAAGTATCTCAAACGATTCGTTTCATCATAAGGAATCAGAAAATATATAGTTGGCATATCTGTGATGTTCGGTTACAGAGATA
Organism: Ophioderma brevispina; assembly: GCA_023653785.1. NCBI lineage: Eukaryota > Metazoa > Echinodermata > Ophiuroidea > Amphilepidida > Ophiodermatidae > Ophioderma > Ophioderma brevispina. Next base: position 59,852 of record JAMKCH010011338.1, read on the forward strand.
TGGGTGAAAATGTGATAAAGGTCATTGAACTTTTGATTGGTCATTGTACAGGGGGCCAAATTTTCAAAATGCATGGATCTTGAGAAATTTGGTATCAAATTGTAGAGCTCTATGAGCATGAGCAATCCAGAAAAGTATAGTTTGCACTATCTAGGATGTTAAGTTAGGTGGTAAAATTTGGTGTAAAGTTACCTTTTATCAAATTTGTATTTTGTGTGGGAATTAGGGACTACTCATCTCTTTCCTAACCGTTAAACAAAAATGGAAGGTCTGAAATCATGGAAACTGTACACATGATAATGGCCTCATGATACTATTACAGACAACATATTTTGGGATAGGCCTAAGGTTAAAGGTGCTTGTTCCGATTTTTTGTGTATCTCTACTCGATATGAGAGCCTGGCACTTGCACATCATACACTTCCAAGCAAAGTTCGTGGGAAAACAAACTTGCGGTTTGATAGTAGAAGCGATAATGTACATTACAAGGCTCTGTTCACTACTGTGCCAATTTTGATGGTTAACCATTGAAACGGCATATTTTTGTCTGTATTTTTGGAAACAAATGGATTTGGAAGCTGATATTTCAGGACAAAATAAGAAAAAAATACAGGCTTTCATCTGATACCAAAATCAATACTACTTCCGGGTAAATCAGGGGGGTCCCAAAGATGATTGGACCATGCACCTTTAACAGTGCATACCCATAGGAATAAAAAGCTTTCCTGAACCATTATTTGCTGATTTGGGCACAACAAGCACATACTCAATTCAGTCTCAATTCTCAATTTAAAAGGTGGCATCAACATGCATATTTGCATTCTTACTAGCATTTCAAATGTGCCATCTTTATTCACATGCAGAGAGAGCTATATGACTCCAAGGACCAATGTGCACACATTTCAAGGCTGCCAAATCTAAAAATGCAGTAACGTTACCCTCATAACTTGACACTGAATAGTGTATAGGGCTTGAGGCCAGAGGTACTCATGTACCATATTACGAGCCGATTGCCTGCCAATAGACCCCCTGTTCCAGCGGTGGTGCCAGAAAAAAAAAAAAAAAAAAAATTATCAAATTGTATTTTGTGTGGGAATTAGGGACTACTCATCTCTTTCCTAACCGTTAAACAAAAATGGAAGGTCTGAAATCATGGAAACTGTACACATGATAATGGCCTCATGAACCATTATTTGCTGATTTGGGCACAACGAGCACATACTTCAAAATTCAGTCTCAATTCTCAATTTAAAAGGTGGCATCAACATGCATTTTGCATTCTTAATAGCATTTCAAATGTGCCATCTTTATTAACATGCAGAGAGAGCTATAGGATCCAAGGACAATGTGCCACACATTTCAAGGCTGACAAATCTAAAAATGCACGTAAACGTTACCCTAATGAAAATTGACACTGAATAGTGTATAGGGCTTGAGGCCAGAGGTACACTCATGTACAATATTACGAGACGATTGCCTGCAATAGACCCACGGTGTCAGCGGTGGTGCAAGGCGCTAAAAATCATAGGAGGGGCGAAACATCATGGGGGAGGCGAAACAGTACAAGATGAACTCATTTAGATTAAAAAACCCTAATTTTTACGCAATTTATTGCTTAAAACCTGTTTTTCCTGAATTTTGAAATTCTTAAGGGGGTGGCCGCCCCCTTGCCACCCCTGGCGCCGCCCCAGCCCTGTTCTAAACCATTATTGCTCTCACCGAAGACCACTACTCTTTGCATGCTCTCTATTGATTGGTGAACTTTGGACAATTGAATTGTAATTTGAAGAGCATTAATAATAGGTTTAGTATCATTGAGGGCAATTTGTGCCCTCAATTTTGGAGGTGTGCACTAACTGTGCTAATATTGATGGTTAACCATAAATGCAGTTATTTTGTTTATATCTTGGGAATAAAATGGATTTGAGGGCACAAATTTCAGGACGACAATGAGAAAAATACGGCCTTTCATCTGATATCAAAATCGATACTACTTCCGGGTAAATCAGGGGGTCCCAAAGACGATCGGAACACGCACCTTTAATATGTCATCAACTTCACTTTTAAAGGCTGACTCAGAGATTTCCTGAGGAGGGCGCCCTCAATTTCCAAAAAAATCATGTTTTTAGCAGGTACATAATGCTTGTCCATATACTAATCACTGTGTGAAATTGCTAAGCTTAAATCGAATTCCTTCATATAGAAAATCACAACTTTGTTATAAAATTCCGGATCCGGAATTTTTGTTATACACAGTATCCTATGGGACGTTATACTACAGATAAATGTTAACTGCATCAAAACGAAAAATCCGATTCATCTCAAATTTCGGAATTGTGCATTTTAGGTTACTATCTTTAGTTCTAGTTGACTATTTTTCATTATTACACAAAAAAATAATATTTCGAAATCTCTGAGTCAGACTTTAAATCCAGAAAAGCCAAGAAAATTTACAAAAAGTTTGATGAAAAAATTGACTTTTGTAAAAATTGGCTGATTAAAGGTGGGTGACCTGATCATGGTCTGATTTTCATAATGTTGTTTTCTCCCTCACATGGAAGCATGTCTTGAAAAACATTTGATTACAAATTTTATTTGGAAGTTAAATTGGTCCAGCTGTTTGAATTGTAGAAGCAAAAATATGCGCATACTTACATTATAGTTATACCCTTCCCACCTACTCTATATTAATTTTCTAGAACTTTAATTCATCCATAGATTGTCCATGATTTGTTAAAGACACCCAGCCACCCAAAATTTTATTTTAAAACTTTATGGATATAAGATGGACAAATGAACCATCTTGCCAACCAGAATATCAAAACCTGATCGAGCTGGACCCAAGACCTGAATAGATGAATAGTTAGGCAAGTACTTGATCTAGCAAATGCAAAATGAAAAGTTAGGCAAAATGCAAAAATATCAAATTGAATCAGAATTTGATCATTTTGATAACAGAATTAGTTAAAAAGTTGTCAGATATCTTGGTGAACTACCTACTGACATATTTTCTTTATCAAAGTGGCTAATGTGTTTAAGTGTGTATGGAGTACAGACAGACAATAAATTGATTGCATCAAATCTTATTCCTTATTCCAGAGCACTGAGAAAGCTAGAAATTACAAGTGCTATAAAGGGCATATTTACAATACCTTTAAACTCTATTAAGGCATTTCACTCCCACTAAAGAGTTAAGAACCCACAAAAACAATCTGAGCCAGAGGGGACAACATTCTCCCACATGGATTTTGGTAGTGTGGGATCTACAATAAACATTACATGGAACAATAACTCACTTGTTGTTTTGGTCGTGTGGGATCTATAATAAACATTACAGCACACAATTTCTGCTGTTGGGAGCTCAAAAGTTGGCATTTATTCCCATACCTCTACCACTGAAGCACACCTGATAAGGTTCATGACACACGAGTAAACCATTTTTTTTTATTCATCACATACTCTGTGACCTCACCAACAAATCTTGGAGTCTGGAGGGGGTGCAAGAGGACTAATGTTCCACCCACAGGCGAGGGGTAATGTTCCACCCACATGGCCACAGTTGCAATTGAGAAAATTTCTTCAGAGCGCTGCAGTAATTTCTACCATTAAAGGTGCTTGTTCCGATTTTTGTCTATCCTGTTCTCTACTTGATATAAGAGCCTGCATGCACTTGTACACACTGACCATCAAGTACCATGGGAAACAAACTTGCGATAATGCATAGTGCAACGCCCTATTCACTACTGTGCTAATATTGATGGTTAACCATTAAAATGGTAGTTTTTTAATGTTATCTTGAGAAAGAAATGGATTTGGAAAGCTGAATTTTGAGGATTACATGGAAAAAATACGGCCTTTCATCTGATATGAAATTGATATACTTCCGTGATAAATCAGGGGGTCACAAAGGCGATTGGAACATGCACCTTAAGCATCAGACCACAGGTCCAGAGTAATACCATATACTCTCTGGTTGACAAATCAGGTATTGTTTCTGTGTCACACTAGGATTTACATATGCTCCTCCACCTAGACACAGTTCATGGTGTGTACTTGTACAAGATTGACATGAATCGACCTTGTTATGATCTGGGTATCATATATCATACCCAAAAAAACCAGGGGTGTATTTTCTAAATACCACGTTAAGGAAAGTACCGAACTGTGCCATGGAAATTGAGACACCTCTTTTCTTTCTTTATCCCAAGGAATAATCTGAAAGTGATCATCTGTTCACCGTTAACCTCGACTACATGCCAACCTAGATACATGCCAAGTTCATTATGTACAATAGACGGGGAGCAATTGTGTGCCAGGGGTGACATCAGTTGCCGCCATTATACCTGCGCAGAACACCAAATTAGATAAAAAGACACAGGAGGAAATTTTTCATGATTCATCTCATCATGTTCATACTTATTGGATGTATCCAGAATTGGAAGTCTCAAGGGGGACTAAAATGTATCTCATCCTGCCGGAAAATACAAGTTAGGGACTTGCTCAGAGAGTGCCTAGCTGGAATTATTGCCTTGGAATTGAAGGTGCAGTAATGCAGAATGTATTATGTTAGGCCATGATCCTTCAAGGTAGGACCATGAAGTCTGCAATTATTAGTCCCATAGGCCTTGCAGAGGAATACAGTTGTTCAGAAAACAAAGTTGTCAACATTATGTCAAAAAAAAATCTTTTTTTTTTCAAAATGCTTTCGTGAGCATATTTGGACTCAGCATGGAAAATGCATTCAAAATGAGTACAAACAAGCTCAGTCTTTGTCGTCATTAGATCGTTGGTCATCGTTGGCAATCATCGGCATTGTAGTGTTGTTAGCTGTCTCCACGAGTACATTGTTTCTACCACTACCAGATCCTTTGCCAATAGTAGGGCTTTGCACTGAATGGCTGCGGTAGTAACATATATCCGTAGTCAGGGACAGAATAAGGTGGCCAATTGCACGTTTGAAATAATTTGGCGATGCAGAACAAATGTCTGGCGTGAATAATAATCTGTGAACAGTTAAGCTTATTAAAGCACAAAGTTTACTTACGTGAATTTTTGTGTTCGTAATTCAAAAAACAGAATCATTTAAATCATATTTAGTGGTTCAAACTTGCCCCGCCCACACTACCATAAAACATATCAGTTGTGGTCACACTTTACCACAAACCTGACATATGCGAATTGTAAGCCTAATCTGTCCTTGCCTAGTGTGTTCTGGGTAAGATAAAGGTCTGTGGGTCAAATGTCATATCTGTGAAATATGGTTCTGACTCTTAATCCCCTTGAAGGCAGGGTAAAATCTTCTTAATCTCCTCACTGTTTTTCATACTCAGTGAATAGAATCACTGGCCAAGACTTCCTGGTATGCCATACAGTTGTGACATCTAGTGACCCTAGTGACATGTGACCGTTATATAGTTTGTCCCTGCCAGGAGGATCTTGAATGTTTGAAACTTGACAGTATTCTGTTAATTGTTTCACAAATGTTTATACTAGGGTTGAAAGAATTATGCATA
>JAMKCH010011339.1:0-27343 GCA_023653785.1 Ophioderma brevispina
CCCGGAAGTAGTATAAATTTTGATATCAGATGAAAGGTTGTATTTTTCTCATTATCATCCTAAAATTTCAGCTCCAAAATCCACTGCTTTGCAAAGATATAAACAAAAACTGCCGTTTTAGTGGTTAACCATCAATATTAGCACAGTAGTGAATAGGGCCTTGCAACAGTGCATTATCGCTTCTATTATCAAAACCGCAAGTTCGTTTCCCACGATACGTAGTGGTAAGTGTATGCAGGTGCCAGTTTCTCATATTAAGTAGAGAACATGTTACGCATAAATCGGAACACCCACCTTTAAGTGGGGTAAATGATGAGGTCAAAGGTGATTAAAGGGTCATTTAAAGGCTGACTCAAAATATATTTCAAAATGTATTTTTTATGTATTAATTAAAAATGGTCAAATAGAACTAAAGATAGTCATCTAAAATTCCAAAGATTGAGATGAATCAGATTTTTCGTTTTCATGCAGTAAACATTTATGCCATAGATACTGTGTATAACAAAAATTTGTGATCCAGAATTTTACAGCAAAGTTGTGATTTTCTATAAAAGACCTTTTCTGGAAATTTTGACTGTTTTTGACAGTTTGGGAGACTATACCTCACCAGCACTTCAAAATTGCAACATTTGCCTAACTTTTTGTCAATGAACTTCTTATTCTGCACAAAGAGTACGGGTATAGGGGGATATAGGACTACCAGTAGCTACCAGTGTCTGAACTGTAGCTGCATCTTCTTAGACATTGGTGACCCAATTGACCGCCTTGTCCCACTCCCAATTTCATCTCATCGAAATTCAGATTTTGGTATCAGAAGAAATCTCATAATTTTCTCATAATGCCAGTAAAATTGTACTTGGCCTTAATATTTCCTATAAGTGGTATGAATAAAAAGGGTCCTTGAATGTGGTCAACCACATAATAGACAATGGCTACACATATACTTTTGTATTGCCATTAAAAAAATTGCTTCTAATACCAAACTGCTGTCATGTTGTATCATGATCCACAACTTTGTCCTTCTGAGTTAGGCATAAAAATTGTTGCCCTCCATATAGCTTCATGCACACTATGATAAAAATATGGGAGTTAAATATGCACAGAAGAATTCAACACTTTATATGTATTTATGTAGGTGTGCACCTGGATAATTGGAAAGCCTATGGATCATGAAATGTCTTTCTAAAGTGTATTCACTATAGGATGAAACATGAACTTTGATAAATTACACCGAGATAACACTAGAAAAGACCATGGTCATAATGCAACTTAGAGTAAATATACTATAACAGCTATAGTCTATTTTGGTGCAACTTGGAACATCTCCTCTGAAAAAAATGTTTAAAATATAAGTGGCAAAAAAGTGGGGGTCATATTCCAAATAGACTGAACAGGGCAAAGTATAATATTAATAATAATTAAATGCATTTCACACATTCTAATGGTATTGCCTTTACCTATATATTTCATCTGATGGAGAGACTTGTTAGTTTAGCTGTTTGATAAAAAATAATAAATTTTACATTAAATATAGACCAGTTAAAACAAATATTTGTAAACATGCCAAGGTCTGGTATTTTACGTGTTCATGATGACTGCTGTGTTGGCCATCACAGAAGTACTTGGACAGTGAGTATAGGGTGAATTATCATGGGCAGGAGATTTGTTAGGTTCAGTAAAAAATAAAAAAAAACATGTTTAGGCCAAAATAAAAGTGTCTCAGCTTCCCGCTCATGTGTGAAAAATTTACTGTTTCTTTTTTTAAAGGTTTTCAAGAGATTCATAACACTTTTAGGTGATGAAGAAAAAAAAGAAAATTTGGCCATGAAACGGCCTAAAAATGTCTAAAATTGCAATAAAGAATTTCTGCAAAGCGCATCATGAGCATTTTTCATTAAAAAACACTTAGCGCTTACGGTTTTTAGCTAAATAAAGCTGAGACTAACTTTTTTTTGGCATTTGCATCTGGGTTTTTGAAAATAAGAGGATTTTATTTTTTTTAAATCCAAAATAGGAATGAAATTGAAAATGTGTACTTTTTATGATACATTTAGCACCTATCATTTTAAAGTTTCTTGGAAGGCAATACAACATAATTACCTCCTTGTTCATTTTTTTTTAAAACCATTATGGTAAATACATGTAGAAAAGTATTATGTAAAAGTATATAGCTGACCAGATCTCCTCATTTCCTCCTTTTTTCTTGACAGGTGTGAGTCATGGGTGTTCCTGTCGTACCATTCAAAGGTCAGAAGTATGAGGAGCTACGGAAACAGCATCAAGAAAGCAAGACGCTCTTCGAGGATCCTGAGTTTCCGGCTAATAACAAGTCCCTCTTCTACAAGAAAGACTCCCCGGGCAATATAGAATGGAAGAGACCAGGGGTAAGATCGTAACTCTTGTATATTTGCTGAACCAGGTTCTTTAAGTGACACATTTGAATTTTCAACAAACTATAAAATTTCTTCAATTTGTTCTCAAACGATAGACTTGAACTGGGAAGAGCATAACATTTTTTACACACAAAAAGAGCGAGGTGGCCGAGCGGTTTTTTTTTTTTTTTTTTTTTTTCAAGGTCAAAGGTCAACGGGAGATCAAGTTGTAAACAAGGTGATTGGTTCTAATGCAATCTTATGCTCATGTATCAAACATCTACTTTAAATCAGTTATGAGATTTCTTTTTATACATGTTTCTGTTATAAAAGTGCAACTTAAAACTAGAAAACCATCTAATCCTTTAAATGCTTTTTAATGTTGTTCTTATTTCTTGTAAAATTATGCCTGGCGACCCGACACAGTTTTTTTTAAATACTTGTTTCTTGACAGGTGTGAGTCATGGGTGTTCCTGTCGTACCATTCAAAGGTCAGAAGTATGAGGAGCTACGGAAACAGCATCAAGAAAGCAAGACGCTCTTCGAGGATCCTGAGTTTCCGGCTAATAACAAGTCCCTCTTCTACAAGAAAGACTCCCCGGGCAATATAGAATGGAAGAGACCAGGGGTAAGATCGTAACTCTTGTATATTTGCTGAACCAGGTTCTTTAAGTGACACATTTGAATTTTCAACAAACTATAAAATTTCTTCAATTTGTTCTCAAACGATAGACTTGAACTGGGAAGAGCATAACATTTTTTACACACAAAAAGAGCGAGGTGGCCGAGCGGTTTAAGGCGCTGAGCCGTTGGCAGGGTATAGGTTGATCGAGCGGTCCTGGTTTGAGCCCTGTGAGAGTAGAGTTTCTTGGTCATACTCAAATGGTTCCTATAAGGTCGGAAATTGCATAATTGCATAAGTGTGATTATCAAATTTCTCCTCGTTCCCACCAATTTCGTAGAATGTGCAGGTGCCAGGCACCTGCATGGTTAGGAGAGTCTATGTAAAGCTGTTGGTCCTGTGTGTCAGAGGAGTCCATCCTGAGCATGTAAAAAGTTGCAGACCTCATTGAAAAGAGTAGGGAATCATCCTGGGTCTGATACCTGCACTCATCACTCTAGGTACCAGAGTCCCTTCCAACCCGCACTAGGCCAGCGTGAGGCTCCGTTCTGCAGTGAACTGACATAGCTGATGATAAGAGAAGATATCAGTAGCTTCACACAATGCATTGCTTCCATTGGAAGTTTTTGTACAGGTAGTCATGTGAATCGTTAGAGATGAAACACCCTTAACCCTAGCACAGCTAAATCTCACCAAAACTCACTGTGTTAATTGAGAAAAATGCACTAAGTCCAGAAAATGCACTAAGTCCAGAAAGTAGCAATGACGTCATCAAACCAAGACTCGTATGGGCACGAAATTGCTGGCCGGGCCAGCGACACTGCCGTAGCGTGCTATCCCGGGTCATGGGGCTGGGGCCTGAAGGGCCCTGGGTTCGAATCCCACCCGAATTTGCGACTTTTCTTGTTCCCCTCTCCCCTCACTCCTTCAGTTCCTCCCGGCTAGAAACCGACGTCAGGGTTAGGGTTATAATGCAAGTTTGTGATCAGTACTGTCAATTTTGCCATGTTTCATCACTAACGATTCACATCAGTACCTGTACAAAAACCTCCATTGGGAGCAATGCATTGTGGGAAGCTACTGAAATCTTCTCTTGCTGATGATGATGACACCCAAAAATACATTATATTAGAGTATTCATACAGCAGCTTTAATATTGAGGTCAAAGACATCTAAATGATTTTAAACCTCTATTGTAGGCCATCTGCAATTTTTAATTACCGAATGTGTTAAAATTAATTTCTTACATGGACATTGTAACTGCATACCTATTGATGTTATAACCACAAAGGTCAGAGGCAGGTCAAATAGGGACTAAGGATATCAGCTTTATATTTTCTTGCATTTTAACACCATAATCTAATGGGCTAATTGGTGTTAGCCTTTGATGACCTCTTATTGGCTTAGAGGGGCATTTCGTGATCCACAACCTCGTCCCCCTTACTTACCTAAAAAAACTTGAGATTTTTATGTCATATGAACAATTAGCCTCAGTAATCCATGTGCACCTAATTTGGTCGTATCTGTAAGAAATTTGTAATTTTGTATTTTCTTTCGGTAAACGGACAGTAATTACAGCATAGCGGCCTATGGGACCATGGGAAACAAGCATTTGCTCATAACACAAAACTGCAAGATCGGAATCAACCAAAATTTTGTGAATACGCTTTTATCAAGGATATCTAGTGAACCATGAATAAAACAGAGGTGCTGGAATCACAAAATGCACCTTTAAATATGTGTATTTTTTGTATATGCAATTTCATCTGATATTAAAATCTAAATTTTGATGGGGTAATAAAAAGTGTGTGTGTGGGGTGATGCTCTCAATCATGTTACCTATATAGCTCATTCATTGTTTCCATTGGAAGTTTTTGTACAGGTAGTCATGTGAATCGTTAGAGATGAAACACCCTTAACCCTAGCACAGCTAAATCTCACCAAAACTCACTGTGTTAATTGAGAAAAATGCACTAAGTCCAGAAAATGCACTAAGTCCAGAAAGTAGCAATGACGTCATCAAACCAAGACTCGTATGGGCACGAAATTGCTGGCCGGGCCAGCGACACTGCCGTAGCGTGCTATCCCGGGTCATGGGGCTGGGGCCTGAAGGGCCCTGGGTTCGAATCCCACCCGAATTTGCGACTTTTCTTGTTCCCCTCTCCCCTCACTCCTTCAGTTCCTCCCGGCTAGAAACCGACGTCAGGGTTAGGGTTATAATGCAAGTTTGTGATCAGTACTGTCAATTTTGCCATGTTTCATCACTAACGATTCACATCAGTACCTGTACAAAAACCTCCATTGGGAGCAATGCATTGTGGGAAGCTACTGAAATCTTCTCTTGCTGATGATGATGACACCCAAAAATACATTATATTAGAGTATTCATACAGCAGCTTTAATATTGAGGTCAAAGACATCTAAATGATTTTAAACCTCTATTGTAGGCCATCTGCAATTTTTAATTACCGAATGTGTTAAAATTAATTTCTTACATGGACATTGTAACTGCATACCTATTGATGTTATAACCACAAAGGTCAGAGGCAGGTCAAATAGGGACTAAGGATATCAGCTTTATATTTTCTTGCATTTTAACACCATAATCTAATGGGCTAATTGGTGTTAGCCTTTGATGACCTCTTATTGGCTTAGAGGGGCATTTCGTGATCCACAACCTCGTCCCCCTTACTTACCTAAAAAAACTTGAGATTTTTATGTCATATGAACAATTAGCCTCAGTAATCCATGTGCACCTAATTTGGTCGTATCTGTAAGAAATTTGTAATTTTGTATTTTCTTTCGGTAAACGGACAGTAATTACAGCATAGCGGCCTATGGGACCATGGGAAACAAGCATTTGCTCATAACACAAAACTGCAAGATCGGAATCAACCAAAATTTTGTGAATACGCTTTTATCAAGGATATCTAGTGAACCATGAATAAAACAGAGGTGCTGGAATCACAAAATGCACCTTTAAATATGTGTATTTTTTGTATATGCAATTTCATCTGATATTAAAATCTAAATTTTGATGGGGTAATAAAAAGTGTGTGTGTGGGGTGATGCTCTCAATCATGTTACCTATATAGCTCATTCATTGTTTCGTTATTGTTGAGTGCCTTTTGTGAAGGTCATGGTTAATATCGAGGGTTTATGGCAAGAAGGCCCCATCTGCAATAGCTGCCATTTGTCAGGTGTATTCTTATTAAGTATTATACTAAGGCGGTCCGGTAAGTATGTAATCTTGTTTCTAAAATTGAAAAAAAAGTTGGCGTAAATTGAAACCAGTGTTTAAAAATTCTCAAGACTGGATAAATATCGAAAGGCATTGTGGGAAAAATGGATGCGACCGTAGCGATTGCGTGGTCACTTTTCCGTGTCTGCGAGCACCAAAGTACCCGATAAAAACCTTCAATTTTTCCCCCTGGCAGCTATTGCAGATGGGCCCTTTTTGCCCTTGACCCTCCCTCGATATATAAAACCAACACATAGTAACCAAATCAAGCCCAGCCAGATTGATACACTTCCTATCTTGATGAAACATGAGCAATTTTAGGCTATATCAATTTCATTTCCTTTTTCCTGAATTTTAGAGACAAAAAAAAATTGTATGATTGGCATAATAGGCCTGAAAAAAAGGTAGGTAGGTCAGTTTAAAAAAACGAACATTCATTTCTCATAAACAATACTAGGTATATGAGAAGTATTTATATACTCTGTATCTTGTGCTTTATTCTGTTAATGGAAGTAAGCACATGATACAAAGCAGGTGTGGAGGGTATAGTGTAATTATACCATTTTTTCAAAACATGAGCAGAGGGATTTTTTTTTCTGAATATCCAAACTTAAAGGGGCATTTCGTGATTCACAACCTCGTCCCCCGACTTACCTCAAACAAGTTGAAATTTTTATATCATCTGAACCGTTAGCCTCAGTAAACCATGTGTACTTAATCTTAAGTACAAATTCGGCCGTATCTGCAAGAAATTTGCAATTTTGTATTTTCTGTCTGTAAACGGACAGATTATTGTACAGTTGCCTATGGGACCGTGGGAAACAAACAATTGCTCATAACACAAAACCGCAAGATCGGGATCGACTCAAATTTTGTGAATAAGCTTTTCTCAAGGATATCTAGTGGACAAGTAATAAAACATAATTAAGGTGCTGGACTCATGAAATGCACCTTTAAGGTCGGTATTCCTTTGTACAGTAAAAAAATCATAATTGGGTAAATCTGGAATTATGTCAATAAAACATTTTTCCCTTTCGGCTGTATCGTAACAACCAGTCCTTGTAATCAAATATGATACTACAACGCATTTTGCATTTTTAGCAAAAGTCAGGGACCGTAGAATAAAAAATGCCCGGCACCCAGGTAAAAAAAAGCCTGAGTATTTCAGTCGGGCTATTGTGTTAAAGTTGGGTAACCCGATTGACAACCTCACCCCCTACTTTACTCTGGAATCAAAATTCTACAACCAATGAAGTGCAAATCAAGAGACATTTGTATCCTAAGATAATCTCCTTGTGTACCTTTAACATTAGGGGACACATGTTCAAAATAGTTCCAAGTTACTCAGCTGTGCAATAGTATTAATGTTTTCCGTTTCCTGTACTTATGTTACATTGAGTTCCTCTCCCCTAGAAAAAAAAATCTTTCAGGAACAAAAGGATGGTAATCATTTCCTTTTCATATGTGTAACTTGTTAAGTTTCTCCTATCGCAATTTTGTAGCTTGTCTGTCAAAAGTTCATGGTGTTACAGCTTAGGAGCACTAGTCTTTTGCGCACTTTGAACTGCATCTTTGCTTATTGTGAAATGTAATTGCTGTCGATGTAGAGTGGGTAATTACTTCTTCTGGACATGCTTGGAATGGAGAAAATGCGCTCCATCATAGTATGTTTTAAGCTGCGTGGCTGTTGGTGCGTGTGAAATTTGACTTAAAGTACCTCTTAGTTTTGATTGAAATCGCCCTGGATGTAAAATTTGGGCAGCATGCACCTACCAGGTTAAAATGCTTGTCTCCCCTAGGCCTGCTTGGATCATTCATTTTAGTTAATACTGGTCCTTATAGTGTATCAACATAAGCTAGTTTTGCACCCCGCCCCCCCAAAAAAATCCACAAAAGTGACAATAGGTCCACTTTTTGCTGATTTTTTTTCTGTTAAAAGGTCCAAAATTTAGAGACAATTTGACAAGAAATTGCACTTTTTGGTGATACTGATCAGATGTTCAAATAGCCTCATCCCCAGGACCCCCGGTTTTACTGGAAGTGGTCAAAAATTTGGTGTCTTAAGAAAGCTATTTTTCTTATTTATCTTGTGAAAATATAGCACTAAAAGGTGTTTGGTTTGGATGTTAGGAGCAAAAACGACCCCCATTTGGTTGACGTTTTTTGCTCTCATATCAAGACCGATTGAAATATTGGTGTGAAACTATACACATGGGGTATGGGGGTCATGGTCCTTCAATCAAGAGGGAAAGGCCATTAACACTTTCTACTGAAATATTACATTTCCCTATAATCTTGGTTGGTTTATTATTTTTTTTCATTCATGATATTTTTACCAAGAATTTATAAAACATTATCAAACTGAAGCTCGATACTTGAGCTATTTATTAATTATCCAAAAAAAGTATTTAGAAATGCATCTAAATGCATCCAAAGTTCAAAGATGCACAACTGAGGTTACTCAAAATCATGATGTAGGCCTATATTGTATGTGTTCAAAACAAATTAAACAAAAATCACCCCAAATTAGCTGTGTTCAAGTTGAAAAGCACCAAACGCTACCAAACACAGAAAAAAGTACTGGGTTTCTCAAAATGCTCAAGGATGCCCAGGTGGCATCCCGACAGATTCTTATTCTACACACCCTAATCTTATCATTTTCAGCAAAAAAATTGTGTCCATACTCAACTGTACGGTCACATGAATGTTCTACCTGACTATAAAATGAGAATAGAATTTTACTGCACTGTGAATGGAGGTATAGACAAATTAGCATTGTGAACTTTGGTGAGTCATGGTTACTCATCAAAGGCTATAGGCCTATGTGCCCTGTAATGGAAAATACAGGTGTGTGTGAACCAATATGGGACGAACTCTTACAATGTAGACGGAACTAGTGGAACAGAATTTTCAAGTAAACATATTGTTAATTTTTTACCAGGTTGATTAATAAATTTTTGACTAGTGAAATTAGCATAGCTGAATGCATAGATAAAGTTCCATGACCAGACCGCTAATAGCCTCATCCCCAGAACCCCGGAAGCGATCAATATTTTGGTATCTGAAGAACGCTACTATTTTTCTCATTTACCCGGTGAAATCTTAGGGCTAAAAGATGTTTGGTTTGGTTGTTCATGAGTGAGAATGTGCTCTATTTTGGTCGACCAATATTAAGGGGGGCTTATTACTTCTCAAAATGGATTGAAATATTGACGTTAAACTTTACAGATGGGGTTTTGGGGTCAAGTTCATCCAATCAAGATGAAAATTTGATATTGGCCCCTCGTGCCGCATGGATTGGGAGTGTATCCAGGATCGCGCACCCCAGAGGTGCGTGATCATAGATATGCCCATAATTGTTGTGAAGGGAGATCAGGCTGGTGTAGTGGTTGATTCATTCACCTTTCAACAATTGGCTCACCAACGTAGCCCTGGTTCGATTCCTAGTTGAGCCAGTGTTGTAGGTGAATTTGGTTGCTCGTCCATTCCCTTCCTTATGTTTTCTCTGAAAAACTTGGGAGTTTCCTCTTCATCTAAAATCGATTTCTTACATTAAATTTCCTTTCTGTTCTGGAGGTATCCCTTTAATTTCTGTTGTATTTTGCTTGTGATATTGGAAATGGTTAAAATTAAAATTAAAATCGAAGCAAAGCAAAACAAGCATTTGTATTATCTTGCAGTATAATCATTGCTGTAACAAGTTATATACCTGTAAATGTCATTTAAGTTGGATGAGGAGTCTTGTATTATATCAAACAGAAATAGCCTTTTAAAGCCACTTGATGTGAGCAAATTTCTTCAAAATGGTAAACAAAAATAGCGCCCCTATTTTTTCGTTCAAATTCCATTTTTTTGCCACTGTTGATGTGAATAGTAAAGACCCCTGTAAATGGCTAGTGTAACATGTCATATTTATCAGAAAGGGATGATTTTTTATGTTTTTTAACTAATAAAAGGCGGCTCCGACTTTTTTATTAGGTCTAGAAAACGAAGTCGTAAATAGTACCTTCAAAAACCGCTTAAAATATTAAGTGTCTGTTTTTCACAAAGAACAGTGATGTAAGATGTTGATATGACCCAACAACTAAGCAATTTAGAGAACAAAATTGGGCATTTGACTTTGGAAAAAAAAAATGACCGATTGTGGAATTTAAAGTGTGGCCATTTATCAAATCATGGATATTAACAAACTAAAACAATAATGAATTGGTATAAGTAAAGTATACACCTGGTTCAAGACAAATAAACTTTAATCAATCTTAAAAAAATAATATATGCTTTTTGGGCCTCACATAAAACAAAATTAAATACTCTTTAATATCTCCATCGATAATACAAAAATAAATCAAGTTATGCTTTTTAAATTTTTAGGAATCAATATCGACCAAAATCTAACCTGGAAAAAAAATCACATTATGAGTGGGAAGCATGTTCAAGCAGTTGTTTAGTGGAATTTACTATAACAGTTAAAGCACTTTCTACCTGAAATGCACTCTTAGTATTCTATAACACAACTGTTTTTCACATATCAATTGGTATCACTGCATGGGCAAAGTGATGACAACACTGAAATGGAAAAAAAAAACTGCACATACTGCAAAAGGGCACGGAGAGCAGTGAGCAACAGTGATTACAGAAGTGCACATAACCCTTTGTTTGTTAATATAACCAACTAAAAATAATGGATTGTGTAAAAACATAATATTGGAACATTCATGTACAAAATACAGCAACAACCAGTTGCCCTACATTTGACAACATGTTTGTAACAAATTGCTAAAAATCACACTTAATTCTACAAGACATGCAACAGATTTTCAATACATAATATTAAAATGGAGTTAGTGGTAAAATCTTATATCTGACATTGCGGGTTTATTAAAGAAATTAAACATGGAAAATAACATTCCATCAATGGTTAAAAAAAACTCAAAAAATACTCATTCGTTTAAATTTAAGTATAAAAAGTCACTCATTTCTAACTACAATTAATCGAAACCAGACTGGGATTGAAAGGCCCTTTAATTCGGCTTACTTTCAGGAATCTTCCACTGCATTATATTTCATGTATACAAAATATTATTATATCATATTGTATGTATATGTTTATACGATGTATGATTGGGATAAATAATATGTTATTTATGTTATGTAGATTTGAATAAAATAAAGAATAAAAATGCATCATCAAAACCAATGACTGATCTAATATCTTTAAAAGATGGTGGAGGACAAACAACATAAATTTGGTTTGCTATTTGAATTAGAATAATGCATAAGTGATAACAATACCTCTATGAAAAATTAATATGCTTAAAAGTCAAAAAAAGCTTACAACTAATCAAGTGTATTACACCAAAACGTCCTTGTGAGGCTGAAATTGACGGAACTATATCAATGATGATGAGAAATGGTTCACAATTTAGGTTATTACAAATGTGCTTGATAATTAAAAATACAAACTCCATAATAGTGATTTGGATTGCAATACCTCAAATAAGCAAAATATTCATTGGGTTTAATAATATTTCTCCAAGGGATTTCTCCAAACGACACAAATTAGATGGTGTTGTAATACGTTAGGTTACTCAGCCATTTACAATGTAGTGTGGTTTGTACATGTAGCGGCTAGACATCTATGTTGACATGTGGTGGTTTTTTAATTGGTTACGGATCACAAGTCAATGAGATTGAGCATGTTGAGTAGTTGCATGGGTAAAGCTATGTTAGGCTGGTAGTCTTTTGGTCTCAGTCTCGCTTAAGGCACCGTATGTTAAAACCGGCAAATGGGGAAGTGTAATGTTATATTTATAATATTATTGTGTTCTGTTGGTTATTTTTGTCTAAGTGAATCTTAGCCATGTATGATACTGATAGCTGGTGATTGGTGACTGTCCAGGGATCTCAAGTTTGGTTGGATAGGAATGGCTTTTGAGGTCTGGAAGTAGGACACCAATAAATAACAGGTGGTTATACCAATTTTTCCAAAAGAGAGAGAGACCATAGTTATACCCAGATGCAGATTTGGGCCCAAATTTAACACAAGTTTGCGAATTTATCTAAAAAAATAAACCATTTAGTAATAAAATGGAAAAATTTTTGCTCCAGGGTTGCAGAAATTGGGTTAGGTCCATGGCCCGATCGTTAATAGCCTCGTCCCCAGAAGCCCCAGATTTTTACCGGAAGTGGGTCAACATTTGTATCGAAAAGAAAAAAAGAAAGAAAAGCTGCTATTTTTCTTCATTTACTGTGAAATCTTAGAGCCAACAGGATGATTGGTTTGGAAGTTATGAGCGAAAATGTGCCCTATTTTGGGTCGACCAATATTAATTCCTACACAGTACTCTAAGGGGCTTAGAAAATCACGTTTTTTTTTCGCTCTCGTATCAAAACGGATTGAATATCGGTGCGAAACTTACATGGGGGGTTTGGAGAAGGCCAATCTATCACAGATGAAAATTTCAGATCCTTAAATCGGGTCATCCCCCTTTAATTTTTGAAGAAACTTTTAGACAAATTTTAAAAGTGACCATCTCCTTACCAAAATTGCATTTTGATGAAAGGGGGTCATTCGTTTATACCATGAACCTGAAAATGAGACCAGTGTTTGTGGAGGCACGTCCCTTGTCCCCATATGATCAGCTGATTGCTTGGGGGGCAGGCACTCAATTTTTTTTTTGATGGGTTATAGGGCCTATATGTGTGGATGCTACCCAGATACTGGTCCACAAGTGCAGTTTTTGAAGCAGTACAGTTTGTCGTTGGGATTTTTGTGTATTGGTTTGGATTGGCATGTGCCCCTTCATCCCCCATAAATTCTATGCCACTGTTGGTCAGGCATTCCATATTTGGATAAATACAGCTAGTTTATACTAGAGTCAGTATATTCCCATGAAAAAAAAGGTAAAAACAAGTGGATGCTGGTACGTTCAGAAAGGAGAGACCCAAAATGTGTTTTTTCTGAATACCATCTGCATTTCATTTCTTCTGTTAATCAATTTAGTTAAATGTCATTTTTGCACAAAAAATGACAGGAAAATATCTTTCTTTCAAAAGTGCCTGTTATAATTAAGCATATCATATGTTTTGTACTTGATACAAATCCTTACAGAGCAGTATTGCTCAGTGTGATGTGAATCCAGCCACCCGGCCCCGTTTAGCGGGGACAATATCGGATTTACGGTAACTTTCGTTTAACTACCTGATACTACCTGGTAACTAACTGATACTCAATTACATCCAGAACCAATTCTTATGGGATACAAATTTGAGGTATGATGATACTGCAGTGCTCTATTATTAGATTACTCTGCTAATATTTTTGGTTTAAAACCATAAAAAAATAACAGATTTTGCTCTATATCTTTGAAAAAATGTATTTGGAAGCTGAAAATGTCAGGATGTGTACGAGAAATATGTTCTTCCATATGCCATAAAAATTAAAACAACCGGTAAATCGGAGCATCAGCTGATCTCGGACTTGAAACTTGAAACCTTATTAAAATTGATTTGACCATTATTACATGTTATTATGTTTATAATGCAATTTATAGAAAGGGGGAATCTGACAATCTTTCATGTTCATTGTGCTTGGGAGATAGCAACAATCAAACCTCTTTTAAAGGTGCAACGAGAGATTTTGAGGCACCCAAATATTGTGTCATAATAGTAATTTCATATAGATGAGACACTCAATAGATTTCTTACCTTGTATTTGACTACAGAAATATCTTAAAAGAGAGAATTTACTTATATCAATATAAAACATAGGCTGATTTTGTATTTGCTCCTATATGAAATTAGAAATTTAACAATTTTTGTACCAAAGAAACATTTCTCAGCTTAATCCTTTCAGATGGGGATATTTTTGATGGAAAGCTTTATATCAAGGCAAAAATCGGTACTTTCGATTTTTATAGGGACACCTGGTATGTGAAATCTCTCGTTGCACCTTTAAGCCTTACTGAAATAGAAATGCATGCGCTGCTTGTGCGCATACAATACACAATACAGGTATTAAATTGAATTAAAATTTTCATGGTTGAATATGTTTACTTATGATCAGGATTTATGATCCCAGTCCAGTCTGTATTTATTTAGGTTCAAAGTCTGCAACCTATGTAGTAGAGTGACAGTGTAAGATGTGGTGGTCAAACTATTTAACCTCATGCACTGATGGTTTAAAATAATTAAAAGCACTTTGATGTGCATACTTAAAGGGGCATTTTGTGATCCACAGCCTCGTTCCCCCGACTTACCTAAAAAATATTGAGATATTTATATCATCTGAACCGTTAGCCTTAGTAATCCATGTGTACCCAATCTTACGTGCAAATTTGGTTGTATCTGTTAGAAATTCCCAATTTTGTATTTTCTGTCCGTAAATGCATGGACAGAAATTACAGCACAGTGGTCTATGGGACCGTGGGAAACGAGCAATTGTTCATAACACAAAACCGCAAGATCGGGATCAACTCAAATTTTTGAGAATAAGCTTTTCTCAAGGATATCTAGTGATTAATGAATAAAACAGAAGATGCTGAAATCACGAAATGTACCTTTAAGTGCCAAAGGCCGCATATCAAGACATGGAAGTGTATAAGTTGCATCAAGCTGCAACCAGTGCTGCAGAGAGCGAGAAAAGAAAATGATTATAATTACTAGTGATTCAAAAAATATAAAATTTTAATTGGGCTAATTATTCTGTAACCACATATTTTGGTAAGAATTATGCAAGATCAAGCTACCTAATCAGAAATATCTGGAATACCCATGGCTGCAGCTGTTATGATATTAGGCTAAGTTCACATTGAAGTTATGTTTGAATTTTCTATCTTAAGGTAGGGGTCACTATTCATGCAGGGGGTGGAAAGAATTTAGTTTTGTGCCACAAACCTATGAATTCGGCAGCCTCAACGGAATAAACTGCATGTTGAAGGATGTGGTGGCAGAATACTGAATTCATCCCCAGGGGGTAGAGGATCTGAGGGAGAAATACAGATAAATTTAGTAAGCGAGAGGGGGAACATGAAAAGTTTCATCAAGGTATGGGAGAGCATAACTTTTAAATGAAGAAATTACATAAACAAAAAGGATGCAAAATTTGTGAATGGAAGGGAATGGAGAATGCAAATTTTTTGCCCCCCAAAAATTAAATCTACCATTCAGCCCCTGCATAAATAATGACTTCTCGCTAATGCAGGTGTTACTTTAAAGGGCACATGCATTTGCCTTAGTGTCCCCAAATATATTATTTTTGATGCATTCTCTATTACATGATTGTCTTGCTTCAATAATCATAATTTAAATGTCCAGATTGCCAGTGAAAATATTCCCTCTCACTGTTTGAAATCCAGGGTCTGCTGACCTTGACCTTGTTAGTGTGTTTAATTTTACTACACACACAAACCTATAAAACATTCCTGTAAGTATGGTATCTGGCTTTCTAAAGTGTTACTGTTGGTACGCACTGCACAGCCTTTTATGCAATTTTTACACTTTGTTAATTTCATTTTTTGTCATCAGTTTAAGTCAGACTTAATTATAATAATTATCATGTGCAGTATTTTGTGACTTTATATTAGTAATTTGGAGAGAAACCCCTGTTTTTGCAGTGTGAAATTTTCAAGCGTATAACACTCCCTACAAGCTCCTACATAAGGCTCTGTAGGATGAAGAAATCTGAGTATAGTGTTTTTTGCAAATCCTCATCACTCGATTTTAGGCTTGGTCGACAAAAAAGATCCTGTTTTAGGCCAATGAAAGTCAATGTTATGTTTCCCGTAACATTCTTTGCAAATCATAATGAGGCAACTATTTCATTTTTCATTATTCATTATTCGTAATTTTGAAGAAACAGCCTTTCACCAACCATCAGCATGCTCTAATAGCTACAATATTGTATCAAACCACCACCCTACATTTAAAAATGATTTTGCAACTGATGTTCTTTGATTTAAAGATTTAAAATCTACTAAAATCACATTCACAAGATGTGATCACAAGAAACAAGCTTGATATTTTCTTTAAAATACAAAATAATGAACTTTTTAGGGATTTCAGCATCTCAAACGCGGGTAGACAATCGTAACACGGGCAGGTTACGGGAAACATAACATCGACTTTCATACGCCTTATGGTTTTTAAAATAGCCCCAAAATCTGAAAAAAATCTTGAGAAAATGTGAACAATTTTTACAAGCATATTTTTAAACAGTTTAGCCAAAATTTATAAATTTTTGCCAAAAAAACGGCTGGTTTTACATGATTTTGGCAAAACTAAAAAAAAATCTTAAAAAGTTAAATGCAAAATCTGGGTTGGTCGGGCCCGTAAAACACCTTTTGTTTGTTTTTCTTTTTTTTCGCCTTATGGTCGCATTTCATAAATTGATAACAGATATATTCCATATTCTTGTGTTCTTTTTATTATACAGGGTGATTAAAAATAAAATTACCCTGTAGGAGCAAAACCTCTGGTGCTCAAATGTCTTGATGCTATGGAACTAATAAAAAATTATTTGTAAAAAAAAAACACATTGTAGCCAGAAAGTAAATTAGTAGATCTCTTCTTAAATCAGCATTCCTTTGATAAAATCATATAGGCCTAGGGTTCTCAATTATTTTAGCTGAAGGGCCAGAAAATGTTGAACATATTTGAAAGTTCCCTGCTTAAGGGCCAAATACACTTGAATTTCTTATGTTTCCCCTTTATTTTTTTAGCAACTTGAGGGCCAAAAATCAATGGTTGGCGGGCCAGATTTGGCCTGCGGGCCACCTATTGAGAACCCCTGATATAGGCTGATAAAAATGGAAGGCAATCATTCTGAATTTTCACATATGTAAATGTGGTAGAATTTGTAGTATAATGCTCACAGCATTTTAAGGGCATATAAGATTTGCTTCAAATGCTCAATACATTCTGATACATAAAAGCTATTAGATGCTAAATTATCATTCGTTCGTATCCACAAGTCATTGGTAATGGCTTGTGGTGGTGTCAGGATTTGTTCAACTAGTGTGCTGATCCGGGGCCGCGTGTATCCATGATACGGACGCTCCTTACATGGCCCGCTATTTGAAGCTGGGGCGGATTGGGAACAGTCAGGGCCCGGGTTTCCACCCTACTCTTATTCGACACTGACTGCGATGTACATGTACAGTTGTGACTCTCTGTATACAGGACCGACGGCTTAACGTCCCCTCCGAAGGACGGGATGCTTTCATTGATGATCCATTTGCCCAATTCCAAGTGAACCATGGAGGAGAGCGGTATTCTGTATTTAATCAATAGCTGGTATACAGATCAAAATCCAGAATTGATAGTACCCGAATAAATCCCAGCAAGTGCCACGACCCCACCGGGATTCGAACCCGGGAATTTTTGATGGTAAATTTGCGCCAGAGCCAAGCACCCTAACCGCTAGACCACGCTCTCCCACAACAGTAAACTAAAACCGTTCTAAATTATCATTGCTTTTAAAGTGAAAATGAGTGCAATATTGCATGAAGTACAAACTCAAATTATATGCCAAGGTCTTTTTTTTTAAGTGCATGCTGCCATCAACTTTAGTTAGAATTGGAGTATTAAAAAAGAGCCTGTGCTTTATTTTTACATAAGATCAAATTAAAAGTTGTTTGTGACAAATCTGCCATCACTTTGGGAGATCAGGCCGAGAAGTCTTGAATAAACCCCTGATAACATTAAGCCACTCCGATCTATCTATGTCGTCGCCTCAAATATAGTCTCGATGACACACAACAGTCTTCCTTCGTGCTCTGTGTCTGGACTGCATAGAATTAAACAATAAGCGTACCCGGGGGCCCATTCAAATTAACGCTTACAAACACTGACCCAAAATCAACAAGAACGTGAAAAGACGGTGGGTATTATCAACATCCGTGGTCGTCTGAAACAAAAAAATAGATAATATTCTAATGTGCTCTTGTGTGATGCTGCAGAGTTAGTAAACATTTAGGACAATAAGCTGGCATTAGTAATTATCAAAGCCAAAAAAGCTATTATACTAAGGGGTTATAATTTGATGCATAGTAGCAATATTAGGTCATTCAGATAGTTGAAGCCCCATCCAATCTACCGTGGTCTTGAATTTGTAGTGATTGATCTGCTGTTTGTAAAACCATCAAAAGGGTTAAAACAAAATGGTGCTCTAAGGGTATGTGGATCACTAAATGACCTGGACCATATACTTGTATGATTGTCTGCAGGCCCACTAATGTGGGTGTATTTAAGGGGGATCTGCATGCTGAGTGAATTAATAAGGGATGCAGCCTGATACTGTGAAGAGATTATTTGGGCCGTTTCCATAATTATGTCAACCAAAATTAAATTTGTCACAAAAAATGATCCACATAACTGATTTACTAATTCATATCACGGTAATAAAGTGTAATTTCATGAACAAATATGAATTTCACTGAATGATCAAGGTTGTTAGAATACGCCAAAGTTACCAAATGACCATTTGAAGACATATATCCCCCAAAATTGTATTTCAACCACTATATACTACTACTTGAGAAATTTACAGAATCTTTTTAGAGTGTAGAACACTGATTTGGAGAAAGAAGAAGAAACCTCAATATCCTGAAAAAAATTTCCCATTTATATCTCAGATTTTTTCCACCCTGATAATTAAAGCTTTTAATTGACAAACAGAAGAAAGCAACACAGACATCAGGGATTTTAGACAAAAGGAAACTTGGTTGTTAGATTGATGTTACTCTTCAACCAAAAAGGTACATGTAAATCTTCACTTGTCTGACAAGAATGCAAGGACTGATTTCAGGATGCAACCTGGTATGAGGGTAGCCAGTGACCACAAGTATTACCCATGTTGTCTATCATCACAAAATGTGCATACTAAGTTTCTTATTAGGCATATTTGTTCTGATGCTTTAAGAAAAATGGTTAAATCTTTAGTGAAGAAATGACCAATTCCCCTAAACTTTGTAGTATGGGGTGGTGGCAAACTACAGAACTGCTATTATTATTATTTTTAGTTATTATTTATTAATTATTTATTTATTTATTTTTATTTTTTTTTTTTTATTTTATTTTTTCTTATTTTTATTTTTATTTATAAAGAAAAATATTTTTATTTTTATTTAAGTTTATTTTTTGTTTGTTGTTAAGTTATTTTGTTTTAATTTTTATTTTGCAAATGCAAAAGATTTAGTACCAAACAATATTTTGACTGTACTGATTCCACAAATCCCAACTGGTTGTAGCAATTGTGTTTTAAGTGGCTATTGAGGACGATTAAGTGCCCAGTAGCATTTTAAAAAGTGAGTCATACAGGAAACAAGGACGGGCTTGCCCTTGTTTTTTATGTAAGAATGACCCTGAGTTACTTCTGCACTCGGTTTTGGTACAGTACACCATGGGAATTTAAAGTGTTTGTTTTTAATTCACATTGTTTTGCTCAGAATCACTGTCAGAGGGCATTATGTTGTAGCTCATTTAAATGCCTTTATCGTAAATTGGGATTCACAGTTTTGTTATTGCATTTATTTAAAGTATACATAATAATGCCGTAGTCAATAACATTAGTGTACCGATCACCCTAATATCTGTTTATACCGAGACAGATTAAAAATTTCAAAATCGGTTCATTCTGATTCCGATTTTTCTGTGTATGTTTTCGCGCGATATCAGCTCCAGAAAGTAGCAGATCGATTTAGGTAAACCACTAAAACGTGCGAAACGGAAAAGTAAGTAGGAAACAACATACCACACTCTGTGTACATAAAATAATAAATTGATGTTTCAGTTTCGATATATTTTAACCATTTTGTCCATCAGTTTGGAACACTTTGTTAAGTTGGACCTCTTTGGATATTCATTAATGGTATACAAAACGGTAAAAACTGAGAATGTTGCCGATACCGATCAGATACCGATGGCATAATCGCGCCTCGGTGATTTTAAAAATACCGATCATATCGTTTATTCTCTATTCAATATGAATCTTATTTTACCAGGGGTATCAATTGGGGGGTATTCAAATTTAGACTCCATTTTCTTATGCTTTTAACTTATTGGTTAAATGTTTTTAATGTCTGTAAATTTTCCCCATGCCTGAGATCGGTATGGTTCTCAGTTCTTCTTGGGGGGTTTTATGTGTTTATTCTTTGTTTTAACTGTGAATAAGAGATGACTCTATATATGGTGTTTTGAATAACAGTTGTATCTTATGCAGAAGTATTTTAAAATTGGTCAACACTACTCACATTGGGTAGGACGAATATTTGGTGATTCCAATCCCGTAATAACTGATTCCTGACGTGGTGGCATCCTAGATATTGGCGGTTTGAGTTTCTGCTGGAAATACCCGAATATTACTTTTTTAGAAACCGAAGATGTAAAGAAAAACAAGGTACTGTTTTTTTATTCGTTTTTTAATATTTTATTTTTGATTTTACAGGAACTTGTTACAATCCCCAATTTACAGTAGAAGGTCACGAAAGTGAGATGTGCACCATGGATCCTGGGTATTGCTGGTTTGGTGGCTGCTACGGCTAACCTCGCATAGGAGCCAGAACTATGGGAAAAGGTGAGGTAGGCTAAGAATTAATATAAGCTAAGCGGTAAAAAGCCCATGTTAGTGAATATGCCCAGCAACGTAACCGAGTTCTTTCACACCTTGCGCGTTGTCCCTTGTTGTTGGCAACCAGCTGCGCTGGTGTCCCTGTTGTGCGGAAGGCACAAACGCATAAAAATATGTGCTCACACGTTATGTGATCGGTGTTGCATTTCCCCAATGTCCCTTGTCTGGTCAGCCGAGTTTTCTCCAACAAGTAAGCAAAACCAATCGAGGGAAGAAGAACCATCCCTCTAAAAACATTCCTACATTCCTGATGACAACAAAAAAGTCTCCTGATGACCCACGTTAAATTGCTTAAGAAAGGAGATATTTGAGTCAGAGTGACAGAATGTGGCGTCAGGAGTTGTTGTTGATTTCACTCGCTAAATGCAACGAACGTTAAAATACTCGCGTGTCTCATAAATATGCGTACTAGGACCGTATAAGTCAACACTTCAATTACACGCTATTCCTAATGGGTGTGGCAAATTATGAAGTTGTTTAGGACTCTTTGGTCTGGCGAATACATCTCTATCTGGCTACAACAACCCATATCAGGAAAACTGGATGTGTGATCATATTATACAAATAATGAATGGTATGAATGCAATGGAAAGAATTATATTTATGAGTTCCATTCAATGAGGCATAATGAAAAAACCACATTTATTATATGTTATATTTAGACCCTTCTAAAAGATCCTTGTCATTAAGCTCCAACTTAGGCTTGAGTGTGACTAGGCTTAGGCCAGCTAAGATGCTGGGCCTAGCCAAGGCACTAGGCCTAGCCTGGGCTAGGCCTAAAGGGTGACTTAAGTTACCTTCCCCTTCTCCAATCAATGATAGATCCACCACATTAAATGTTGGTCTGAACAAAGCAAGGAATTCCAAGAAAAACCTGCTGTAAACAATCTTGCCAAGTAGAAACCCAGTTTTCAGTGAAGGTCCTTGAATGATACATTGACTGAGATGGCACAACGGTGACACAAGGGATGAGGGGGGGGAGTGGGTGGGAGTGGAGGGTGTGAGCTATGAATGATGACTTGATGAGTTGCATCATGCCAAATTCACCAATTTTTATGGGCTCTTCTGTCAAATTCACAGTTTTTCAAGCATGATCATGGCCCCCTTCCTCCTCTGAAAGCTTTTCTTATCAGATAAGCCAAAAAAAAAACAAGTTTTGTCTCAGGAGAAATGTGAAAAAGCAAATGCAAATGCGTTTTTTTTTTCCCTTTTAATTTTTTAGACCCACGAAATACTTCGGGTGGTGGGTCTATAGTAGTGGGGTTTTGAAGTCAATGGTTCGTTAACTGCGTTTTTATCTTATATAGGTAATTGTCTTGAAATTTCGCATGTGGGTGTTTGGATGACGTGGGAAGGAAAATAATTCGCGTTTCGTTTGGTGACAATAAGGTTGTGAAGCCAAGTTTAGGGGTCTCTAAACAAACAAATTGGTGAATTGGGTTTGTGATGTGTCATACAGCTCCTTTTGGCTGTGTGCATTGTAAAGGCCATGAAAGTTAGTTGGGAATAGCAAAACTCAATCACAGGTAAGCCTCTGGCAGCTTCCCACTGTCAACATGTCACTTGTAGCCTTGATGCTTATACCTTAGTTGTGGCAATCAGGGTGCTTGCAAATTGATTTGTTACACTAATTAGGGTCAATTACCTTGCAAGGGACACATTCCATGTTTGTTGGTATTTCCAGGCTAAACACCTTTCTGGTCAGATGTGCTAGTAAGCTCTAGTACATAGTTTTACAATGGAATATAATAAATGAACATTTTGCACATGAATAATTTTGAAAATGGTGTTATATTTCCTCAGAATGTAAATTGTGTTTTCCATGGAATAAGCCCAGTGCATGCACCTTTGGAATCGAAATTTTGGCACTAAGTGATGCTCAATTAAATTATTCTGGTCAGTCAGTTAGTATAATATCCTCTACCCCAGTAAAAATCATTTCTTTCTCAATTTAAAAATAACTGTCTGGAATTTCCTTGTCCATACCTTGCATGTGTGTGTTGCGTTGTGTGTGTTTGCGTTTGTGGGGTGTGTGCGTGCTTGCATGTGTGTGTGGGTGTTGTTGTCTGTGTATGTGTATGTGTGTCTATGTCTGTATGCCAGTCTGTGCCCGTCTCTCTGGCTGTTCATGTTTGTAGGTGTGTGTTTACCATGTATGTGTGTTGTAAACACCAAAGTCAAAAATAAGTGAATTAAGGTGCTTTCGTGATTTCAGCCCCTTCTGTTTTATTCATTGATCATAGCTATCCTGAGAAAAAAGGCTTATTCTCAAAAATTGAGCTGATTCCCGATCTTGCAGTTTTGTTGTGTTATTAGCAATTGCCTGTTTCCCACAGTCCCATAGCTACTGTGCTGTAATTTCTGTCCGTTTAGGACAGAAAATACAAAAATTGTGATTCTACAGATGCGGACCCAATTTGCAGGTAAGATTGGGCACACATGGATTACTAAGGCGAATGGTTCGACTGACATAAAAACATCTCAAAATTTTTTAGGTAAGTGGGGGGGACGAGGTTGTAGATCATGAAATTTACCCCTTGAACATTATTGAACAATGTATTAACAGTATTAACAATTGGTCAGTCCGGATAGATATTAATTCTCCCTATACCCCAAGTAAAATCATTTCTTTCTCAATTTAAAATACACTGTCTGGAATTTCCAGGATCAACTAACCTTTCCTGTGAGTGTGTGTGGATTGTGGTGCGTGTTTGGTTGTGTGTTGCGTGCATGCGTTCGTGCATGCGTTCGTGCATGCGGTGTGTGTCTGTGTATTGTGTGTCAATGTCGTAATGCCTGTCTGTGACCGTCTCTCTGGCTGTCATTTTTGTAGGTGTGTCTACAATTTTGTGTTTATAAACAAATTCCAAAAATAAGTAATTAACATTATTGAACCATGGTATTAACGTATTCACAATGCTCAAACAACGACCATGAAAACCATCTTGTATGTCATATTTACATACGGTGTACGTGGTTTGTGGCACGGTGTGGAAAGTATTTACCCACGTGTAGTCCCCCCTGTATAGTATTTTTTCCCATCATTTGAGGAAGGGGGGCACCCCCGGTGGGCACTGACATTGGAAAGAGGGACGGGTATGTGCGGCTCTAAAGATCCCCCTTTCCTGCGTTTCTCCAATCCGTTTCCAAGACCCCCAGTTGAAGCATAATTCAGTTCTTAGGTCCCCTGTTCAGTCATAAGAATTTTATGGCCTCAGAAGCCAAATTTTAGCCAAATTCAGCTCCCACGCCTGCAAATTCTCAAAATTTAGGTTACCAATCCCCTCTTTTCGGAGACAAAATCCGTTCCCAGCCCGCCCACGTTCGTAAATCGGGGCCGCGCACATCCCTAACTGAAAATAAGTTGGTGTCCCCCCCCCCCCCGGGAGGGCAACCCTCAAGGGTTTAGTTTAGAAATTGAATTTAAAAGGGCATTAAAGGTAAGTCCAAGAACTTAATTCCAATATCCACCCATATGTCAAGCATTGTGATTTCCAAATAGTTTCTGGAAAAAAATTAAGTGTTTTTTAAGGGAATGTGATTATCGCATCATTTGAGGAAGATCGCCCTCAAGGGTTAAGCTACAAATTAAAGGGGCAATATGCAGGTTAATTAATGGAGTTCATTAGTTGTTTTAGAGTTTTTTGTTGTTTTGGGTGAAATATGCAAGGGGTGAACCGCCTTCAAAACCGTCTGTCGTGCTGGGCGCTGCATTTTGAATATTGCACGGAATAATATCAGTTTGGGTGCTTGTAACAGCACATAATGTCAATTTGATACAAAGATCCTCCAATATCAGTGGTTGGATGTTGGTGCTATTGGTTTGTTAAATTTGTCCTACCTGGCCAACAACGAATGAAATGACACGTCAGTGGTCTTGATTTAAATAACCCCTCAATGAATACCATCTTTTCACCCTAAGCGCGCATGTCATTATGAGAAAAAAGAGATCTGAGCACAATGATGCCAGGACTAGTTTACAACCTGGCGCACCTCTAACACATACATTAATTTGTATCACTATAACGTTAAGTGTATATGCAAACGGCACCCACTTATGTGGAATAAGCGGAGGCAGCCATTGCTTTTCTATTGGTGGTACTCTAGGTTTTCTCTTTGTGGTCGGCAAACATGCGAGACGGTGAAAGTTCTAAATATTACGTAACGTTTTGCCTCTCTATCTATATAGACCATCTTTGGAAAGATGGATGAATTTCCTCAATGACAGTTTGTTTTTTTCTAGAATTTTTTGTTTTTTTTTTTTTTTTTTTTTTTTTTAATGTTTTAAAAATTGTTGATTTTTTATGGAATGTACTTTTGCATCATTTGAGGAAAAACTCACCCGCAATGGAATTTAAGGGGCATTATGCCATTTTCAAAAAGTTATGGAGGTCATTGATGAGTTGTTGTTTACGGGTGTTTTTTTTTTGCTGTTTTGTTTGGCGCGTTATGGATTGAGTTCATTGATGGTTATGTTCTTATAGTTATTTTGGTGAGTTAGGAATAGGAGTTTTCTCACGAGTTATGTTCGACTTTTTAGAGTTATTTGTTGAGTTATGGAGTTCATCGATTAATTAAAAGTAAAAAGAAAAGTTTTTTTTTGAAATATGTTTTGGTGCGTTA
The DNA here is from genome assembly GCA_023653785.1 of Ophioderma brevispina. Classification (NCBI taxonomy): domain Eukaryota; kingdom Metazoa; phylum Echinodermata; class Ophiuroidea; order Amphilepidida; family Ophiodermatidae; genus Ophioderma; species Ophioderma brevispina. Next base: position 25,485 of record JAMKCH010011339.1, read on the forward strand.
TAAATGCAGCCCATTAATGAGTTTTAGTAGAGTTATTTGTTAGTGAGGATGAATGTAAGTTTTCATTGATGATTATTTTGTTAAAGTCCTTTGGGTGGTTATGGATGGATTCAGCACCTGTTTCGAATGTTTAGGTTTTTTTGGTGAGTTGGGGCATTCATTGATGAGTTCTTTTTTTTTTGAGGTTTTTTTTTGTTTTGGTGAGTTATGGCTGGAGTTCACGCAATGATAGTTTTTTTTTTAGAGTTCTCGTTGGGAGGATATGGATAGGTCATGGATGAGTTAGGTTTTAGAGTTCTTGTGGGCGCGAAAGCCGGGTGACCGCCTTGTATCTTATAAAAGGCCATTATTTACCTTTTAAAGGGCAATTTCACAATTAATCAATTTAACCAATTAATTCCTCATTTACCAATTAAAGGGCCATTAAGGCCATTTTCATTTCTCATTTACCAATTAAGGCATTCCTCCATTTGCCAAGGGGCCATATCCATCATTTACCTTGGAAAGGGCATGCAAGGTTTAATTTAAAATTAAAGTGCCATTCCTTTCTCTTCATTTACCCAATGAAAGTGACATTCCTCAATTTACTAAATATTAAAAGGCTATTCCTCTATTTACCAAATAACCGGCCATTCCTCATTTTACCAGTTAAAGGGCCATTCCAAAGTAAAATGGCCTTATCTGATTTACTGAAAAATGGTTAAGATTATAATTGCATTACTAGGTCATGTAATTTTCAAAAAAAAAAAATGACAGGATTTATGTTTTTTTGCAACCATTTGAAGAAGCACGCCGGTTTCATGTTGACCTCAAATACTTTGTACTATACACTACATTTTCTATTTTTGCCCCATCAGCATAGTTACTTTTTTATGTCCATCTTGAATCTTATTTGTTCAAAAACTGTCCTGCCCCAACCAATCACTTGTCTTAGGTTGTCTCATTCTTGCTTCTCCAAGAATCATTCCAGTTTCACCATACAGTGTGGTGCTCATGCATACTTGATGCTCTCGTTTTGAAAAATGCTAATTATGCAATATGCCGGGATTAAAAAAATTAATTGCATTTTGACCCACGTTTTTTTTTTCGGGCCGCGTCGCTGCCAATCTTTCATTTTTATCTGAAATTTTTAAAACAATCTTTCAAGTGAGCAAATAAAAAAAATTTCTAAAAGACCAATTTTAAAACAAATGCGTGTGTCTTCTGATACCAACTTGGTTTTTTCTTGACCTAAACCAATGATCTCACAACTATGTGCTTTCTCAGACTACAGGCAAAGGTCAGGTATATTTGTTGAAAATAATTTTCACAGGTTACACTAAAATAATGCCCAAAATTGTATTCAAATCCCAACAAAAATATCATTAATACATGGCCAAAAATAATGTCTTTTTGTCCGCTACTTTAACCACAAATCATTGGAGAATGACCAAGAAATAATCATTTCTACAACAGTTGTACCCAAGCCGATGATCAGGACTGGGATGACGATAACAAGGAGAAATCGGCTGGAATTGTTCCATTTTCCGTTTCTGGCGCTGGGGCCAATGGTTGGATGTAGTTTGTTGCGAATGACCTCCTTCACACAACTCAACAACAACAATCTTGTCTATGTACATTCCAAAGAAAGAATGAGTTCGGGAGTGCCTCGTGATCGAGAGGCTTGCTAAGTAAGTAAGATTGAAGTATAATATTGTACACATTTTTTGTTGGGCTGCCAGCTATAAGCGTGGAGGACCACTTAGCAATCTGGTTTGTGCGTGTGTATGTGTGAATGTGTGTTGTCACTAAAATAAGTTTTTAAAAATTGACGTTATTTTTTAAAAAAAAATTGACCTCATTGACAAGTTCAATTGGAA
>JAMKCH010011340.1:0-28250 GCA_023653785.1 Ophioderma brevispina
AGCCATTACCAATGGAACTTGTTGGATATGCAATAAGAAGGTGGTCGCCTAGGAGCTTTATCAAAGGCATAGGTCTCAACACTTCAGTCTATTTTACTTTAAGTGGAGTCTAAAATTATATTGAGAGTAAAAAGTATATTACAAGCAGTCACTGGAAGTTTGAATTTTCTTCTGGAAGTCTCATGATAGTGATGCATTTTGATAACTTCAGAAGACTGTTACTAGCTCTTTCCAAAACTGTCATTTACTATTAAACCCACTGCCGTCATATGAGAAGAAAACAAAGATATTTAAAGTTTAGAAATAAATACCAAAACTATTGGAGATTCCCTTTCTCCCTACTGGTATTATGTCTGAATAATACTTGCCACGATCGTAATCACAAACTCTCGTACACAATAATAAACTTGCACTTGATGACATACATAATGGGCAATCATGGAAAATACAATCCAAATCAAATGCTGGTATCAGGAAAGTCGTCGGGAATGCAAGTCAGGTTTTTAATCACTGATTTTGCCTTTCATTTTGTGAAGTTTTCCTGAATTCCATTCAAAAGTGGGATTTCTGGCAATTATTACTTTGTTGATCATTTCTTTATTTTTTGGAAAGTCGCTTGATATATTCAGAAACCATATTCAGCGTTTTTTAGCACTTTAGGCTTGAAAAAGGGAAAAATTTGGCAAAATCGAACTACTACTAGACTATTGTATACTAGTCGGCATACATACAATACGCTACTTTTACTTCTACAAAAATCCCTAACATGACCTTTGATTTTTGGTTTTCTGCATATTTATCCTTCAAAATATACCGGACGGTGTGAACAATCATGATTCTTTTTCATGGGATATTTAAAACACCCGAATTCCGCACAAAACACGGAAGACGGCTCTCTGTACAGGGGTAACCTTGAATCACTTATATTACGTGGTCCACAGCAGTGATTTAACCTATAGAATATTTTAAGTTTTAAATTGATGCTTTTTCATATTTCATATTGGTCAGATTTCCCTCACTTTACAGGAATTAAGAAACACTCTCATTGCTTCCTTACCTTTTTTCCTGTCCCATGTTGAAGGACGCCCTCTACTTTAGGATGCAGATGTGTATCTGTTTTGGCCGACCAGACCAGGATCGGCTGATGCTCTAGCGGTGGGAGACATTGCAAGCTAAAAAAAAGAATTAAAAAATAGCGATTTCACAAGCAGCATCGGAGCCAAACCCACGGGTTGTAACATAACCACATGATAATCACATTACAACTAAATTGGCAAGTTCTTCTTATTTAAATAATTTTATCACTCCCAACAAGACTAGACTAAATTCCAATACAGAGAACCCTGCGCATTAAGATTTGGTTAAGAAACCTTTACATTTGCAATTCATTGTCTGGTCTTAATTCAGTAGGTCATTTTACGGGTTTTTTTAAAACCAAAAAGAGGAACTTTGAAATTTAAAAAAAAAAAAAATTCAGAAAAAAGAAGGTATACATCATTGGAGATTGTAAGCAAAGTTTTTTATTTAAATTCGGTTTTGTCCCCGCTAACGGGGGTGTCGGGATTACCTACAAATCACAGGCAATAGAGCAAAAGATAATTGACCCAGATGCCCTCATGATGTCAATGGTGTTGGATGACCACATTATAGCTCTCCGAGTGATTGCCCCTTGTAGGTAAATTTTTTAGTTCTTCAGGGTAACCACCTACCATCCTCATTGGATTTTGGTTTTTTTAGAAACACAATGGGGGGTGATGGTCAAGCACGCTGACATCCGGCCTGGGACCATGTAGTAATTGTTACAAGGATACCAGGAGCAGGCCCTAAAGAAAAACTTTCAATGACCTGCATGAACTGACCTGCAATATAACCACTTGGCAATCATTGGAGGGATACAAATCCCCCCCCCTCCCATTTCCACTGGGATATATGCCTATGTTCCATGACTATGCATGAAGGTGAGAATGATTATATAGCTTGTAGTGGGAAAAAGTCCTACTCTCGGTTGGTGAAATCAGTAGTGATTAGATTACACAGAGGGAAACCCCACCTTTATGATAGTAGATTGTAGAGCTGAAAGAAAGTAACGAGTGGTGAACTGACTGCTAACGTATTAGTTGTCACACAGGTCGATATAGGCAATCCATGTGCTAGATAAAACAAATAACATAATGGCTGTTGGTAAGAAAAGCAATTTTATATGCTCTACAATAAAATTGTTGAAATGGGGGAAACTGAACACTCATAGGTGGGTTTCCGGACCACCGAGTGGTATTTTTGCACCCTCACAACAAAAAAAATTAAAGGAAAAACCATGTATACTTTTCAAGATGTTTACAATTAAACAATGCCTTCAAACTGTTCTCATTCAAGCAGGTTGGTGTATTTAATTTAATTCCAGCTAGTAGGGTTTTTAAATCAAACACATCAACAAAAATCTTTGAGTCATTTACATTGATTACTTATTGCTCATCCAAACAGTCAGGTATCCTGTTCGTAAGACACTCTATTAAGGAGAGGCCCCTACTAGAATAATAAATATAAGCTATAAGAATAATTATTGAAACACACAATCGAATGGTATCATTGGAAAAACAGAATGGAGAATAACCTAAAAAATGAATTAAAACATTTTTGTCGACCATGCGCTACTTGAAATTCGCGATAGTGTATATGCGGTTATGTGTATGTGTTATGCAGTACGGATGGCACAGTAGCGTCATACACCTCACATGTGACGCTTTCACAGTGTGTATTTCTATGGGCATATATGATGACAAAAAAGTGCCGACCGTATGCATGACACGATATACCTAGCGAGATTTTTAACAAACATGCATGGTCAGACTAGATGGTTGTTATTCATCATTATGGTTATATAATTCCATTTTTTTCGATGAAAACACTCGATATGTGGTCCAATAATGATTTTAAAGATATCTTGTATAATATAGTCGTTACATGGGTTCTCCTTTAAAGGCCTACAATGTTATCACTCTACAACATCATGTAACATACAGTAATGCTTCATTACACCTGTGACAACTGTGAATTGTTAGCCTACTTACAAGATGTGAAATAGGTTGACCTCCTGTTTCATCAAGACCTTCTGTCGATTGACCCAAAGATTTGTCACTGACTGCCCTCTCCATCAACCCTCTTGCCCAGTTATGTCCAGGAACCTGAGCAGCACTGAAAACTCTCTAAGGATGGCAGGCTGCTTCATTGGTACTGAGTTTCAAAGTGGAAAAAACATGGCAAATAAAAGAAGTAGGCCCATCAAATCTGAAGAATTATAATTTTAATTTAGAAATGGGAAGGGGTTGAATACCCAGACTTTTGCGTTCTTTTCAAGCACTGAATCCACTTGCTGTCTGCATCATAGAGCACTTTAGTCCATTCAACCTGATTCCGTTATAGTTTTTGCAGAGTTAGGCTGGTCCGAATAATGGCAAGACCTTTAGGCCTGCCCAAATAATGCCAGGCCTCGTCAGTGAGTGATTTGCCCAATTCTTATATATTTGCCATCGTCCATTAAATCAGTTGGAGATTGTGTGGATGTTGTCGGGATACCACACATTTCATCATAACACACCAGCATGTTAGGACGCATCCAGTAGTCTCCCTGGCTCACCATGCCCACTTGGTTCTAAATGGCAGAGAAACTCTAAAAAGGGTAATCATCATACGGTGCACTCAGGTGTGGTACCACTTTTTTCATAGTCCCTGCACTTCTTTTTATTATCATTAAAGCGGAATGATAAAATGTGTATTTTGCATTAAAACTTGTAGAAAGAAAACTATGTCCCGCAACTCTAACAACTCCCCGAGTCTAGCCCAGAAGCCTTCCGACAATGATTTGATATAGAGGAAGGGGCAGCTTGGGTCACCCTGTATTACTCTGACTGTCACATTGAAGGTTCAGAAATATTTCCGTCAAACCAAACCTGAGCTGGTGGAGTTATTGCGGGTACCTGTATGACACTCACCAAGTCTTGGACCCTTGCTACCACAAATAGGCAGATGGACTATATAAAATCTATTGTCTTTCAATGACTGAATTAAGTTAAACATCGCTATACCAATTCAAAGCCCTTAGTTCTTAACTAAAATGACACCAGCATCTCTTGCAGGTAGCACTGGGACAATGCAAAAGGAAAAACTGTGTAGGGATCAACACATCAAATCTACATCATTTGACCAAAACAGGGCATCGGGAGTATGGACTGTGACTTTGGCCCAATCTTACTGTTATGCTGGTTGCTTAATAGGAGTGAACCACACATGGGCTAACAAAAGGACACTGCTGCTGAACCTGGGATATAGTCCAAGGATTGTACCATATGCTGTTTGAAAATATCATTTGGGTTACAGCAAATCAATTTCAATCATTCATTTGTTAAGTCCTACAAAAAGGATGTAAGTTTGCGTGATGTGGACCGAACAATTTCACTGACCTTTATTCAAGAAAAAAAATTTTGGTTGGTGGAAAGAGCACCTGAAGTTTAAAGTGACAGGAGGAGTTTTTGTTAGGGGAGGATACAGGTTCTCTCAATTTTCACTGGACGGCCTAGCCCTAGACCACCAAACACCGAGAACGTCGCGAAGGTTTATTGAACAAACAAGTACAAAAGAAAACCGCAAACCTTGTTTTGAAATTGCCTACTTCGCAATCGTCCCCATAGAAAACCATGCTTTGAACTTGCTGTCGTGAATGACAGAAAGTACTAAATCATATCTTATTTCATAAAAGAGACGTATTCGGTATTCACTCAGGCTGTGAATTCTAAGTACATGGTAAGCTTCCAAAATATGCACAAAAAATGGGAGTTCGACAAAAAATTGAGGGGCGTTCTTTCTGGAAATCTCCTCTGTCTCTTTAAGGTTCTAAAAATTATTTAAAAAATGCCAGTAAAAATTCACAATTGGGTGCTTTTGAATAACCAGAAAATGACTCATGGATTAGGATCATCTCTATCCAATTAATACACAACACAATTTCTTTTTAATTCCCACTAGGCATAATTACATAATAGTCCAAAGAAAATGCAATATTAAGATCCCCACTCTTTTCAATAAGGTCTGAAAACCTATATTAGGCTCAGCGAATGACTTTTGACACACAGGACAAGAGCTTTAAAAACTCTACAAACTCAAGACGCCCCTAGCACCCATTGCATGTACCTGCTTCATTATTGCAAGGGGTGGATGAGAGAAATTCCTCAAATTCAACACTAATTTTATGATGCATGATTATGCAATTCTGGACCTTTTGCAAACTATTGAGTTTATGACCTAAAACCCTAAACTGAACAGACTCTTGGGACATAAATCCAAAGGTTAACAATAATGCACTTACAGATATTCATTTCTGTTAATACAATCTTGCTATCCTGAATATATTCAACAAAAGTGGTTGATAAGATGATTGGATTCAAATTCACGCTGGTGCAACTATACCATTTGCATGTACAGAGGCGGTGACTGCATCTGGATTTCCAGCACCAGATTTTTTTTTATACCTCGTAAATTATAGTTTTGGGTTTAGATGAAAACAGGATTACTTGCCATATTAGAATGTGCGCTGCATATAGCATCACTACTTTAGTGAGGGATTGCAAAAGGCTTCCAGGACTGCTACTACTTGCCTTTTTTTCTAATAAGTCATGGGTTGATGTATACTGAAATTAATTTCCCCAACTTTTCATATATTTGAAATTTGCCCTCCATGAATTCTGGACATTGACACAGACTGACATAAAATGAAGGGAATTCCTCCATATTATAGAATCCAAGCCCAAATCAAAGGGGAATACATATGGATCTTGTTGAGTGTATCTGGGTACTGCATCAAAAGAGGCTGGTGTAGTTGGATGTCCTTTTCACTCAACGCTGAATTTGACTGTAACAGTTTTGCATATGTGTAAAAGAAAACTTTTTCAAGACAGAGTGACCTTATAAGCCATCAAACACTGGAAAAATGTTATGTAACCAATCTTTTATTATGCATAATCTCAATAACAAATTGCACATGTTCACAACAATAATTCCCTGGTCAAAATAGTAACTCTCAAACACTTGAATTTTTCATTAAATTTGTCTTTAATCTAAATTAACCAGTGGAACCTTGTTCCACGTCACTGTTAAATTTCAAAAGTAAACTCGTACCAAAATTAACAATATTCACTAAACTGTTTTTAGCAGCAATAATCTAATTTAAGTATCTGAGACAGAAATACTTCGCAACGCATTGCTAGCCTGCCGCATCTTAGCGCTCTTTCCTGTTGTCATGGCAAGCCTGCTGGAGCAATGGCTGGTGGAGGACATGTCCTGATACTGGCAGTACACTTTAACAGCATGAGACAATTGTGTAGCATTTTCTGCCGGAGAGCATGAACTCGCACTGGGAATTGTAGTGTGTGTGCTGGGGTGGAAGCAGCCTAGGGGGGTAAAAATGAAAACAAATAATCCTTCAAAATCGTGCACAAACAAGGACAGTTAAACTAGCAGAGTTGCAGGCAGCTCACTTTTGAGATAATACTACGTTATTTGCCCACTCAAATATGACATTTACACAACTGTAAAGTGCTTCTTTTGAAATTTTTATATGAAAATATGACATGTTAAAATGATACGATATTAAAGTGGCCCTGCAGCCTCAGCAGGCATCAGTGAGAATGGTGTACTGGTTTTTTATATCCATCAACAGAGGGGTGCTATGATGGCAAAATTAACAATTAACTACATTACACTGTAAACAAGGTTTTTAAAGATTTGATCATCAAAAATCATAAATCATAGTTGTATTTTAAACTAAAAACTCTTTGAAATATAATTGAAAATGGAAAGTGTGACCATTAATTGATATGCACAGCAGTAATCTGAATGTCACCAATACTTTCAAAACAGTTCCCCTTGAAGATGAAAAGAAACCCATGAAAGTGAATCAACATCAATCAATGAATGAAATAGCTCACTGTGGAGTACCTTCAACACAAATCATTGGTTCCAAGTATTGCTTTCTCGCCTTTGCTAAAAAGCCTAGCCCATTACCAGCCAAATCTTAAATTTACAAGTTCACTTTTATGGTTCATAAATTAGTTATCAGCTTCAAAACTGACCTCAGTTAAAGAATTCCACCCAATAACACCATACCATACCTTAAGTTGTGCAATGCCCTTCTCATAATGCCTCCAGCCTTTAGACAGAGCAGGGACCAGTTGGGGATGTCATCAGGCAGGGCTGTAAGGCAAGTCTCTGCAAGGACAGAACTGATGCAAGGCACACAGCCAATAGTAGAAAAGAAATGCTCTAGCAATCTAGAGGGGAAAGGGGAAAGGAAATAAAACCAAAGAAGATCAAATATTATAAACATTACAAGTTTCATTAGGGGAAAGGGGATTGAAAAATTATCAACTAAATGTCATATTTAACAGTCTTAGAACATCAATCCAATTAGTAATAATAAAATAAATTGTCTTATAGCGCAAATTCTTCCGAAGAACTCAGAGTGCACAGAGTAACATGAAAACCACACACAAAAAAATTAAATCTGTGAATCAGGAAAAGCTTGATGAAAAAAATGATGTTTTCAACTGGTTTTTATATGGAGCGAGCGTGGGAGTTGTGACGGGTGATTTGGAAGTGAATTCCAAATGACCGGGACAGCAAAACGAAACAAGCGTTCACCGGCTGACTTAAGGTTAACCCCTAGGAATTTTGAGCAGTTTTTCGGTGGAAGATCTAAGAACGCGGGAAGGTTGATAAATACACAAAAGGGTCGACAGGTATACTGGCAGAGTATCTTCAAAATGAGGGAATGCCAAAATGCCAATTTATATTGGATTCGGAATTCAACGGGCAGCCAGTGAAGCTTGATGAGAATGGGAGTAATATGCTCATGCTTCCTCATTACATGAGAGAGTAGAAATGGAGAGTTCCAGGCTTCTAATGAAACTGGTTTCAATTATAGAACTTCATTTTGAATGGAATAGTTTCTTAATGGAATAGTCCACTGAATAATGCCATTTGAAATGCACCCGCCCTCTGTGAATAGTTGGGTAAAGTCTTCTACAGGGGGAGTAGGGATTTCCAATGAAATAGCTCCAGTGACAACTGTGTGTAGTGCAAGAGGGGGTATAGTGTTCTTCCCACAATGCATTTCTTCCAATACAATTTTTGCACTGGTTGTCACATGAGTTTATAGTGACAAAAGTACTTAAATTGGAAAGAGTAGGATGAGTTTGTTCATTTAGGTCACTATAAACTCATGTGACAACCAATGCAAAAATTGTTTTGGAAGAAATGCATTGTGGGAAGAACACTCTACATCCTCTTGTGTAGTACTGCCATTGCAGTCACAACTCTACCCATAGGCGAGAGCTCTTGAACTCTTGTACTGATATAGTTGAATAATTGTCTAGGTAAAAATATCTTTTTAAGTTGAAATGAATTTACATACCTGAGTTGATAATTGGCAAAGATATCTGCAGCTGTCCTGTGACATCCCTGGAATAATGAAAAAGTGCATTAAGTAAAGGCAGGGTTGAACTTTTCAATGCTCTTAATTATCTTGGTGTTACTGAAATGTGTGAAATAATACAAAGCCATTGCTGCTATGCACTTAAAAGCTACATTCAGTAGTTCATTTTCAAATTGCTACATCTGATTTCACTCTAAAGGGATCCTGTAATAAAAATAATATTTACTTTGAAGCAACTATCAGTAATTTTTTCCAAATTCCAAAATGCCCAGTTGGTCTATAAATGCTAGAGTAGGTCATATCAACACCTTATATTACCTGTCTTTGTGAAAAAAAGACACTTAAAAGCATTTTTAAAGTGGTCTTGCCAGTTGCCATTTACGACTGCTTCTAAACCTTAAAAAAAGTCGGATCCCGACTTTTATTAGTAACAAAAGCATAAAAAAATCATAATTACTTGGACAAATACATTGTCTTACACTTAGCAACTTACAGGGGTCTTTACTTCAACATTTCCAATACAATCTAGTGCGGGAAAAAAAAAAATGGACTTGATGAAAAATAGGGGGCTTTTGTTACTTTTGAAGAAATCACTTGATAAGTGCTTTAAGTTTGAAAATGGAAATTAAAACATTTTGCAGTTGTCCTTTCAAGATTTGCTTTATTGTTACTATTTGCCAAGGGGATGTGGTGTTTACAATTGAACCACATTTCCGATGTGGCATTACAACTCAAAACAAAACCAGATTCTTTTTTCTAAATGATAGAATTATACATTTCTCTCAAAACCTACCAGTCTAGCAGCCTGTCGTGCATGCGATATGCCGGCCATGGATGTATGACACCAATCATTGAACATTTGTACTGACACTGCTGTAGCCATGTTTTTCCTTGTCTCCAAGCAACACAAGACCAGCCAGACCAACCTAGCCGGTTTGGTACACACACATTTACAGTTAGCAATCAACAAAACAACACCACCTATGGATAAAATTTGACGGAATGCTACATTATCACAAGAGACTCACCAGGTATCACTTTGTTCATTGCTGGACCACTAGTTAAAGGGATATAAGACAGCAATATGCAAACGATGATCATTTAAAAAATTGGGAAATTTATTATATAACTTATAAGGCCAAAAAAAAAAAATAGTTGGTTTCTCAAAGATGATGATGAACTTGAAAAGTAAAGTAATCGGTATTTATGCGGTATTTTTTGTTTTTTTATTTTCAACGCTGTGTGGTCGCAATAAAATATCACTGTGCATGCACCCCAATGATCGCCACTTTCACCCGTTGCTTGTACATCCCCATGTATCGAATTCTGCCAGTCATGGCAGTTTCAACATCAGCGATTTCCTGACTCAGATCCACACATGGATTTCCCCCAAACAAGATTTCAATTGCATATCTTTAAGCGTTTTGTTGTATCGTTTTTGTGGATATCCATTTGGTTATAGTGGCAGATTTAACTAACTTTGAGAATAACTGTATCCATCGGTACTTTCCGAAGCACATTGTATATACGCGACGTTGCAATTGTCCTATGACCCGCACACCAGTAAATAAAGTGCCGCATTGAAATACACGTAAATATACCTGTGTTGAATGCGCGATTTTTTTAACTGACAGCGGCAAGATTTTGCAAGGAAAGGAATCATATCAATTGGTTCACATCAAACTTTAATATGTTATTTAATGCATGGGGGTCATCAATTGTTTTGCGATATGGACGGCTAAACAGCCACTTTAGTGCCAGTTTCCACCCGTTCTGAGCCTGCACACTTTTACGGAAGTATATTGCCATTTTATTTGGTGGTGGAGTGTTTTCACTTCGCAAGCTGGTGCCCAGTAAGTATCGTCTATGCCAATTCACGTCAACGTATAAAAATGTCAAGTTCACGCGAGAGTCGCAGAGTGAGTGAATCGTGCATTTTCACCATTTCAGTTTTTGAAAAAAAAAAAAAATTAAAAAAAGTTTCAGCATAACTTTTTTTCAATTTTCGGCGAAATTACAAACGCCGCGCGTCAGCTTTGGGACAAACCATTTTTTTTTTTTGGCCTAATCAGGAATAATAAGTGTGTACAAATTATAATAAACTACTTGAATGCACACAAAAAAATCACCAAATGGTAAAAAATGTAAGTATTTGAGAAATTACCGTTCCCCACAGAATTGGGATGGTGGCGTCTCAAAATCTACATAAACAGCTGATTGTTGCTACACACCAGTAGAGAACAAACAAAAGATCAAAAATGTATTTGTTTGAATGTCAAATGGACAGGTCAAGTTGACAATAGCACACTTAAACTCTGGGACATTGCAGGGGAAATCTTTTCTTTATCTCAAGTCAGAATTCTTATACGCACCCATAAAAATTCCAGAATCAGATAAAATGTTCTTTGAGACTGAACCAGGTATAATAGCAGTTAAAATATTCAAGACTCATTTCCTTACATTGACCAAATACAAACGGTTTGAAAGCACAACATACAAATGGTTCAATCATTTCCATTCCTAAATTGTGATATATATTGGGCATAGCTCGAAAAAGTGGGGAATTTGGGAAGCTCCTTCCCAGAAAAGTTGGCAATTTTTTTGGAGGGAAATTTACACATAAGATATAGCGGGAAATCTGTGAGAAATGCGACTATCTTCCCGGGAAATTTACATTTTTTCAAGACCTGATATTGGGCGATTTTTCCCTCAGGTATTCTTACTTACCAGTACTCTTCCTTCAATACTGTCCCTTTCATAGTCCATACCCAGTGCAGTGTTGTACAGTTGTCTTAGTGAATCCATGTGGCTACTTAGAAGCTGTGGGTTGTACTCAGCTACTGAGGCCAAACACTGGCAGATAGCTAAGGTGCTCTCTCCTGTTACAAACATAAAAAATAATCGTGGACTTTCTAGGGCTCATTACAGCAAGTTATTTTTCCAAATGGATTTAAACATTTGCTCTACATGAGAGAATCACTGATCACATTGTCTGCTGTTGGACAGTCTTTGGTATCAATCTGTCATGTAGTTTTTAGCAATTTGCTTATCAATTATTCATTGCAAAGAAAAATCTTAACACATCGATTATTACAAAAACTGCGCTCTCAGGACTAACTACATATGAAATATGTTTTGGTCTGAGGAACCATCTTGATTTTATTGATATCCAAACTTCGGGTATTCCTCTAATTTTTTTCGGGGGGGGGGGGGGTGGGGGGTTGGGGGTTGGGGGGCATTCTCTATTGAGAAAAATAAATTACTGTTCATATACAAGACAATTTATAAAAGCTGCTGTTTGGTATTACCTCAATGGGTGTTTTGAATCAATCCCACGATGCATTGCAATGTGCTTATACTGTAATGCACTAAAGGATAAAAAGTGTTCAAAAAGTTTAAGAATCACAAGACATTTCATGATCATGCAAAAGATTCCCTAAGTACTAGGCCCTTGTGGGCTAAAATGAGTGTAAAAGCCAGGGTTTTTATGTGTTATGAATAGGAATTCTGTGGGATCACATGACCTTGTTGAGGTGAAATTTCCCAAAACTGGTGCATTGTGGAAATGACTCAATACACCCTCTGGTATCACCTGAACTACTTTGCATTCATTACAACACAGAACTACAATTACTACTAATAATTACTCAGAACAAAACTACACATGAAATAGTTTTGTTCTAAAAAGGAATCATAATGATTTGTATCCTCATAAATTTAGTGCTTAACCAAGCTTTAAGTTTCATCTATTCATCTAATTTTTGCCCCTATCAAATAGAATTTCTGTTGAGAACATAAATCACCATTATTCAACTGTGTATTTCTGGCAAATTGCTATTAATTCACTGTTACCTCAACTACTTTGCATTCATTACAACATCCAATAAAGACAATTATTTGAACCAACATTTTATGAGCTCCCTGTACATACCTTGTGATGCTGTGAGCGTCATTGTAAGTGTATCAACAAACCCTGGTACCACTGCAGGGCAGGCTTGACTTAGGCTTTTCACACATTCTAATGCAAGCTACAAATAACAAACAAGAATTCCAACAACTAGTAAGTAAACAAACAACTGGGCCCCCGGGGTGGGGGGTACTCGACCCAAAATTTGGTACGGGTGTGCGTCCGCCTGGTAAAAAAATCGACCCATGTTTTATAAGTGACCAAATTGTAACAAAAATATGACCTCATTATTTATATAGTTGGTTCCACCAAAATTTTGACCCATTTCTTAGTTTGGCTTTGAAATTTTCTCACCATTTTCATCATAGTAACTCTTAGCAAAAAAGCGGGCCCCATTTTCATAGTACTTTTTTCCAAAATCATAATCAACCATTTTCATTGTGATTTTTAAAAAGCAAAAATTGGAAAAATTGACCCATTTTCATAGTAAAATACGACCAAAATTGAAAAATGGTCACATTTTTATATAGTAGCAATGACCCCCCTCAAAAAAGTGACCCATCTTTATAGTTGCCTTGTTTGAAATGACCCCTTGTTATAAAAGTAAATGCGTGAACCTGTGAACCCGATCTGGCGGCACATATGTACCAACCCTTCCACTGAGTACCACCCCCTGGAACTGGGGCTAAGATTTTGAAAGATCTGACAATCCATTTTGCAAAAACTTAGGTTAGACCAACAGCAGCTCAGAAACGCTTCCCATCATGCATAGGGCCAAAGGAACAGGGAGCTACCAACATCTGGAACCTCCATAGGAAATGAGTGAAAAACAAAATATCGTACCCTGTGCTGTTTAACCGAGTGCTCAGAAATTTTAATGCATATTCGTGTACAAGGTTAGTCCTTAATAAAAGATGTACAAGGTCCTTAATAAAAGGCATACAAATAGTTTATATCCTTAGTGTTCGACTGTTTCAGAGAATATGATGAAAAAACATCCAATGGAAAGATATTGAATATCAACCACATTAGCAATTTACTGTGCATGAGATTGCCACTTTTGTGTACAGATTTAGTCAAATACTTTTACACTGTGATTACCTGTTATTATAGAAAATGAAAAGGCAAAACAGGCACTTTAAGGGAAGGGATTCATAGCTGCTATTGGTTAGACCTTAAATACATCAAACGGATCGCTTGCCAAGGCCAATTACTTTAATAGATACACTAATTGGGGAATCAATAGTTATTTACTTGCTGCCTTCCAATGAAACTCATACACATACTTTACCCAGCAGAGAGACAAGAATCAAAAAACTCTTGTCAAATACTTCTGAACTCCCACAAGACATTTGCTATACATTACACAAAGCATTAAAGCACAAGCCATGTTTAAAGTTTTGCTTGTGGAGATATTTATGTACACACAAGGCAAGTTGTAAACAAAATAACAGTCCGACTTGTTCATAAAAGGATACAAATTTTAACATACACACATGCATGCACACACATGCTCATGCATGTACACACATGCACATACACTCACACTAACCTGAAGAACTTGAGCTGCTTTGCGCCCCTTTAGATCAGCAGCCAAGCACTGTACAATGACCGCCTCTGTAGACAATGCCAGCTGCGTCTGAGTCTCAACGTTCTTGTTATCCTCTCCAGCAGGATTCCAGCAAGCCAGCTTAGTCTGTACCTGAATGGCCCTGGCCACTATGCTCACATCCCAATGGTGACAAAGACTGCCACACATTTCTGATACAACTTTTCCTAGGGACAGAAACAAGCAATGTCTTATAATTCAAATTTTGAACCTTTTCAGCTCCCAGTATAAATCAAAGAATGCTCTAGGGTTGCCAAACAATAATTGGCCCAAATCACAGCAAATAATAATAATAATATTGACATTTATATAGCCAGTGTTGAAAATAAGAAAAAAAGGCCACAGGCCATTTGGGCCCTTGCTCTCAAATCTTTAGGGGCCCTCGCCATTTTTCATGGGCCCAAACAAAATAACCTAAATTTTAAGAAAAGGATGTTGTGATAGGATGGGTTCACTTGTTAATAAATCATAAAATATTACTTGGTTTTGCAAGTTAGAGCAAAATAATAAATTAACTCTAAACTTGCGAAAACATTGACCGACCGCATCTTTTTTTTTAATTAGGAAATTGCGTAACTTCGTCACATCCCAACGGGTTGGTGCAGCGTATCTTCCCTCACCTTTTACCACTGAAAACTCCAACTAAAGCCAATAGGAATAGCCATGATAGCATTTGCTGCTCCAACCTTCAGTCCAGCCCACCCTGCCCAATAATACTGTTATTTTGGAATGGACTAGAATAGATATGATATGATAGAGTAAACCCAGGGCCTGGGCCTAGCTCTGGCCAGAATGAGGCAATTCACCCACTTCATCATGCAATTTCAAAATTCTGCAACAGAAAATATGTGTATCATTCACATGTATTAAAGTTTGCAATATGTGCAGAATTCGGTAACCTTCGGCTTCGGGAAGGCCATAAGAATCCATCTTACTCGATCAATCGATGAAACAGCAATCTACTTTCATTCACACATGACACAAAATTTTAGTAAGTTCTGGGATATTGAATTAGTTCAGCTTTTACTAATTTGAGCTTTAAAAAAATCATGGACAAAAGTCTGTGTTGGCCCCAGTGTTAGCATGATGTTGGCCTGTTGTTTTCATCACTACGGTCCCCCTTTGAGGTTGTGTACACGCCTATACGGTGACCTGTTAGAATGGACTGCACTACGAAGAGGCGCCCTTACCTAGGCTATTTAAGCCTCTTACACGAAATGAAGTTGGCGATTCTGTACCAATGAGTGTATTAGATAAATGCCTGACTACCCGCGTGTTCGATTGTGCCACAAACATAATCAACTTGCATTAGCCGAGCTAAGCTTCAGATGTGAAATTGTCTTAATCTTTGATTTTTGGCAAAATCGCTTCGCTTTTTTTTGCCCTTTTTTTTTGCCGGATGTATGAAACATTTTATTGGTGACAAAGTTAGTTTGATCATCGGATAGGTACAATTAATGATAATTTTTGACAAAGTAACCATAATTTTCACAGGCCAAACGGGCCCTTAGTGCAGTTTTTCAGCGGGCCTGCATTGATTTTCAGGGGCTACGGGCCCGTTTTATTTTCAACACTGTATATAGCGCCTTTTCCACAGGATACAAAACGTTGTTGCATATTATTATTACGCTGCCTTCAGGAAATCGTCACAATCATAGGACAGCAGCTGGCCAAGCGCACATGCCCATCAGCACTTAGATTGTAATATTCCCCCATAACAGCTCCCAAGATTTTGCTTGGGTCAACGAGGCAATTGAGATCAGGGAAGTCACACAAACCACTAAAAAAGTAATGGGGAGATTCCCTAAGAATCCTGTAGTAAATATCTGCCAAAAACATTGCAGTGAACATTATGGGCACACCAGAAAGCCTTTCCAAGTCACCCAATTGGGCTATCAAATTATTGTTTGGCAACACTGACAGGTGACCAAAATGAAACTGGAAAGTGTTAACAAATAATTTCACTGTGTAAGTCTTGTGACAACACATTTTTTACTTGCAGAAACTTTTAACCAATATATAACTTAGTACTACTGTACTTCATTGTAGCAGAAACTTCAACAGGGGATGATGCCAGGCATGTGCAGTTCAATACAACATTTTGGACTTGCAAAGGACCAGGATAGGAAAATTCATTACATTCTTCCTCAGTTGGTTCATTTTGATTAGTTTTGCACAATTTCATTACTTTTTTGCTTTTGTTGTTGACATAATAGGGCTGTCTACTCATCCGGGTCACTTGGTGGTGCTTATCCTTTATCATCGGTGCTCGTTGGCAGCATCACTTCGCAACACACAACACTGCGCGTACTTTCTAGCAACTCCAAATCTTAGTTTCATTGGAGGTGAAAACAAACGCGACATCACTCCCACACAAACTTCGATTTAAGGCCGTTTGGCAGCCTTTATGACCATTTCTTTGGATTGTTTCTGGCATGTAAGTGAAACCAATAGGCATTCCAAAATGCGCATGTTATTTCCTAACTAGCGGCTACAATTTCAGTCTCCCGCTATCACTTCAGGTGAAAATATGGCACATTTTGTACAAGTTTACATGGCGGCTATGGGAATCGTTAACCCCAAAACGGCCGCTCGGTTTTTGTGATGTCAGCGTAGACAGGCCTATGCATTTTCTCAAATGATATAACACATACCCTTTTCTCCAGTAAGTAGAGCCGGTGTCCTTGACAACACACAGAGTACATCCAAGGCGTGTGTTATCAGCAGAGCAGACTCGGTATCCTCACTGAAGATTCTCAGCTCACACAGGTTCTCAGCTGACCACATATGTGGGGCTTTCACTGCTAAGATCTTCAGGTCCTTCAAGCACATAGACTTCACTACTTGCCTGGGGTCTTTGAGGTAGTGTAATAACAGGTTTACCTACAATGAAATTTAAAGGGGTGTGTGTGTGACAGAGAGAGAAAGAGACGGAGAGAGAAGGAACAAATGAAAGCTGTTCAAACCAATTGTATATAAAGTTGCACATATCTAAGAGAGAGAAAACAAACTTAGGCCACAAAAAAGTTTGTCTCAGCTTCCTGCATGCATAGGTGTAAAAAATCACACTTCATTTCATTTTTTAAAGATTTTTAAGAGATTTAAAAAAAACAATTTTTGATTTGGTTAAGGAAAAAAAAAAGAAAATTTGTCCGCAAAGTGGACAAAAAAAAAAAGAGTCGTCTAATAACTAAAAAATGCATTGAGCTTAGGGTTTTGGCCTGTTGGAAGCTGAGACATACATTTTTTTTTTTTTGCCTTATACAATGTTTTAATCTAGGTCAGTTAACTGGCAAGATGGCCACAGATTGACATCATACACAATTATTGTGATTGCGAGTTTATCAATTCACTGCAGAAATGCCATATAATAGGATTTGTTGAACTGGCAATGGGTACAAATCACAGAGCTGGAAATACAGAGAATTCAAATTTGCCATGAAAAGTGTGGTTTGTTATTTGTGCATGCCTATTGTCAGGGCAAGAAAGTGCGTTATGGACGGTTACATCATTACTTCCACAGCAAATTGAGTCATGAATACAGCCCTATGGTCATACAGGCCACTTAATAATTTATCATTTCATTGAGTTGTACCTGATCTGGTATGTCAATAAGTGACGCAGCAGCCAGCTGAGACAGAGTATGAAGAGTGGTTGTTAGGAATTCCTTTGCTGGGTATGAGGGCAGCATTTCCTGGCACACCTGCCTAGCGAGAGCAGCAGACTGGCGATCCTGGTGCATGTGACGGAATATTGGAATCAGTTTCAGTTTCATTTCTGCTGGAGTTGCTAATCCTGGGATGAAAAGAAAGCATTATTTTAATAGCCTTCAAAGGAATGTAGAATATTCAGCAAAATAAAATTCACTTGCATAACAATCAAACACATCGATGAAGTCCTACTGACCAGTTTTCACATGCCATTATTGAAATTTCCATGCAGAGACACTGGCAAATATAGCCTATCAAACAATTTTCGATCAGTTTCACTTGTTTAAAGAGAAAATCCGGGTAAACATGCATACAATAAAATATACAATAGAATGATTTTTAGAACTTCTACCAGCCATATCAGAAAAGACTGAGTGAGAAAACATACTGACCATCCACGATGTGAACCTGGGACCTATGGCAGAAGTTTAAGAAATAATTTATTACCCACATATTTAAGTTTCTTTTCTCTTGAAAAGACACATTCTGTATATTAAATTTACAAGTAACCTTAACCACTGGACAAGTTTTCCTTCAACCCTAATCTATTCAAAATCTATTTTGATAGAAATTAACAGTTAAACAGCATTTCAATCGGGAAGTAATTAAACTGTAGTCTAGTTTGACCTAGTCCTGGGCTAAGAGTTAAAGGCACTATCAGTGATTTGCTAAATCAGAAAATCGAAAAAATCATCAAAAATCAGATTTTTGCATTTTTGGAACAAGTATAGATATCCTAACATACCTTGCAAGTGATAAGTCTAGAAGCAACCTAATAACGACAAAATCTGATATTTTAGTCATTACTGTCCGTACGGACAATTACTACAACGTGTAATTGAATGGGGAGTCATATCTCTGAACATTGCTGTTTTCTTCCTTTTCTGTCAACTTTTCAGTTGGAAATATACCTATTGGGAGTCCTACAGACTTATCCTTCACTTTTAAGCTATTCCTACAAATTTCAAATAATTTTTATCTTTCAGGATAATCACTGATAGTGTCTCAGGAATAAGTTCTTTGTGAATAAGGCCATTAAGGGCCAATGTTTCTTCTTTTTTATTTTCTTTATGATAGCATATACAAACCAAACAAAAACTCTAGAGCACGATGCAAGACTTTTACTTCTCCATCTTCCAGTAAAACTACAAAGCATGCTTGACAGATATTTACCTTGGATGAGATCTGCTAGTTTACTACATATTCCTGCTGCAAATGTTCTGAAATGGGAATTAAAACAAAAAAAATAATATTATGAGTTTATAAAGTTACAAATATTTACTAAACTTTCCAACAAGAACAAACATGTTTCTTTTGTAATTAGCATTCAATATCATGGTGCAATTTTCCAAAATAGTGTATTAAATTTGGTATCATCATGTTGCATTGATCGTACGGCACACTTTTTAAAGCGTGGGGGTTCGAGTTGCCGAAAATTTGTGAAAAGGGTGTGGTTAAATTTTTGTCCCCAGAAAGGATGGGTTTCTAAAAAGTGTGGAAGCAAAATATAAAGGGTGGGGGAATAATAATTGTAAAATAGCATACATGAATTGAAATTTGATAATTCCATAAGAAATGTGAAAATGCTGCATAAAAATACGGAATATGCTGAATTTTTGCCAACAACCGTAATAATAAAATGGTCATTTCCTCTGAGTAAATCATTTTAATGACATTCTTTCTAGCAATCTGGACGATCACAATATTTTCAGGTTGTCAGCCCAACACAGCGGTTGCCAAGGGGACAATTTCGGCATGGGATTATGGCGTTGATTCTACATTCTGCTGCGTAGTTGTGGAGTTGTAATCTGATTTCGAGCTATCGGAATATAACAAGTGGCCGGAGAAAATTGGCTGATCCATGGCTGAATATTGATTTTGCTTGGAAAAATGACTCCTTTTTCTTTTGCTTGACCATGTCACATATGTGAGCAACATCTGTGTTGCTAGTAGCATGTACTTGCCTGTGTTATGAGTTTGGAGCAATTATTAAGCCTAAACCATCTGAGCCATCCAAACATATCTGATATGTCATCAATATCAAGAAGGCCTACATTTTCCATTGATTTAGGGATTCAAACGATGCATCCATGCATCCACATATTTTTAGCCCGTGAGCGGGATAAAAATACGTGGATGCATCGGATGCAGAGTTGTTGATATGTGGTGAACCACTCTGTAACATGTTTGAATCCCTTTCAACAACGAAAATCTTCTTGAAAACTTATTAATATCATGTATAGAGGAACATAATTATTCTTACTATAATACTTAAATGTTCCCAGTTCACAGAAATCTTTCCTCGTTAAAATATTTTAGCAAAATCTAAAGCAAAACGATAGTTTTGGCAATTTTGTTGCTTTGTGTTAATTGCAGTTTGAACCTGGTGTCCTTGTGCGTACTCAAGAGTTCCAAATGTGACGAACAGTGCATCGACTTAAGCATACCGCATAAACGCACTTCCGTGACCACTGCGCAGGGTGTAACACGCTAATTTGCATATCAACTGTGGGTTGATAATGAATCATCAACGGTACACTCCTATACAAGGAGATACAGTGAGTTGTTGAATGCCTTGTTATGCTTAAGAGTTATTTATATTACCTTGACTCTGCAGCAAAGCATGATGATGAGTAAATGGCTGCCTCTAACTCCACTCTATCATGAGAGTCCAGACCTGTGTGGATGCTGTGATGAGCATTCTTCCTTTCAGATATGATGGGAGCAATACTGCCAAGAACTCTGCCCAAAAGATACCAACACATCAATTAGAATTCTAACTAGGGTACCTACTTTGTTTTTAAATCAACCTGATGTGATAGGAAATAAAACACATCCTAGATTAAATTTTGCTCAAAGAAATAGGCTCTAATCTTTCTAATAACTTTGAATTACGACTCAAATAGATTAAATAACTCCTTTTCTAAACAAAGGAGTGAGCCAGGACCTCATCAATAAAATACAGATTTTCTTGTATACATGTAAGTTGATCAGGCTGTGGAAAAACATCTTCAATACGCAGAGTCCAACACCACAAATTTTGAGTTTAACTATATGGATGTATAGTAAATCACTTTCCCTGCCCAAATTCATTAATTATCTGATCAAATCAAAGGTCACCTACTCAAATTCATTTGGCATAGGAATGGCACCAGAGGATGGCACCAATGGAGCAGGTATTTTATCAGGTAATTCAGGTATGTCAAAGAGTAAAGTGGCTGCTATTCAGGAAAGTAAAATGGCAAATATGTGTGGCTCATATCTGTTTCAACTTTTGTTTGCTTTTGTCTGACAGTGGTGGATCTTACCAAGTATAATCATAATAACAACAGCAATCATGTCTTACCTGAGAGTTATTGCCCTAGCAACAGGGTCATTGCTATGGATGACAAAGAAGATCCTCCTGACAAACTCATCCACATTCAAGATCTTGTCAAGATGTTTGTTGCTCTGCTGGGTCACCTTCAAGACGCAAAGACGTAGGAAATTGGTTCTGTTGGAAAATATCAAATATGTAACACTTTAAAATGCACTGATATTTGTATAAGCACACTGATTCTTGACCAAGGATAATAGAAGCAAACATGAAGAACATCATACCAGTGTGAACTTTCCAAATGGTATGAGAAATTATTTTCTAACCAATTTTAATTGAAATGCATTCTTCAAAATTTAAACTTCAGATTTCCTATTTGGACTATATTTCGGGGATAGGCAGTGGTCCTCAAATGGTGATGTGAGAAGGGGTAAAATTGGCTGAGTTTTGTTGTCTCAAAGCCGAAATTTACTCCCATCATTGTAAAATTTAAAATATGAGGGTGTTCTCAGCAGTTCTGAGCAAAAATTAATGCTTTTTGAGAGTAGTATTATAGGTCACTACATTTATTGTCCACGTTGGGGATGCCTTTGTGAATAGCAAAATCCAGTCAAATGGATTAAAACACTTTTGGCTGGTATTCTGAAAAGGAGACCTACTTTAGACCTGGGTTTAAACCAGGATTAGTCCTACATGATTGAACCATTTTCCTTTCAAAATACTGTAATATAATGGGCAAGAAAATTCCTCATGGATGGGGCAGAACGCCACATCCATGAGGAATTTTCTCACCTGTTTCAGAGCATTTTAGAGTAATAAAAGTCCACTCATGTGGGACTAACCTAGGTTTAAACCCAGGTCTAAAGTTAGACTCCCTTTCAGAATACCAGCCTTTGAGTTAACAATGTTTTACCCCTCATCTCAGATGCTTCTTCAGGCCATGCAATGAGCTGACAGTAAGACATAGGATGGGTGGAATTGTTTGCATCAATCCATCGCCCTAAGTAGCATCCAGGATAGGATGCGAAATATTGCCACTCAAAAACTTATCATTTTGTTCAGCTCGCCAGATTTACACTACTTCATCATATATTTTTAATATTTTTATTGATTTACCAAGCATAATATTGAATATTTTTTTTGTGTGTACTTAAACTTCATATAATTTATACAGTGAGGTGCTTAGACTGGGGACAGTTGACCTGCTTTAACTTACCCATCTCTGAAGACATCGGCCAGTTTCAAAAATGCAGAGTTGATTAGAATTGGAAATGGATACTTTTCAAAGAGGCGTGGAAATCGCACAATGGCTTCACATTGCTCACCAACTTTGGAGGAACGAAGACCTAAAATGATAAAATGAACATATGACCATTGTACATATCATACTTAATTGTGTATAGTTTTTGGGTCATACCATGTCAAATCCCCCCCCCCCGGGAAGTTTACACCTGACCCCCTTTAATTAGCTCATTAATATTCTGGGGTAATTTTGACTGAAAAAGCTTAAATTTTAAGTTTTAGCTCTATTGGATGAACAGTTTTGTGTTATGGCATGCTTTTTTTCACAATGTAGGTGCAATAAAAAATGTTTGACCTTTATTCAAACCTTGATTTTGACCTTGTGGATCTTGAGATAAACTTGGGTGAAAATTATACCCACAATTTTTTCTACAGATAATATAAGAAATAAAAATACATCGGTCCTCAGAGCGCATGTGTCACCTGCCGTCGCGGTTTATAAATGGTAGGCCTCATATGACCTTTGACCTTGGCATGCAACCTTTGACTGCATCAACAAATGAGAGATCCAATGTTGAACCTATGACTCAAGTTTGGTTCCAAATGAAATTCAACTTTTCAATTGAGGTCAATTTTACATTTTTCTTAAAACTTGACCTCACATGACCTTTGACCTTGGTATAAGACCTTTGTCCTGGTCCTCATCAGCAAATGAGGGATCCCATGTTGCATTTATGACTCAAGTTTGGTTTAAATCCATCAAAGTTTGCGGATATTACAGGCAATGTTAACCCTTTTTCACAACAGACAACAACAGACATCAACAGTGACAAAGTGACCCCTATGTGTCTTCCTGCCTTAAGGCAGGCGACACAAAAAAGAACTATAATACTTCTTATTTGCTTTTGATCTCTTTTCCAATTAGATCTACTTGATGCAAAAATGTTATCTTCCCATCAAACAAAGAGTAAACCCCAATTCTGAACTTTGCACATGAATACTTAAATTAATATGCAAATTCAATATTATAGTTCACTTTGTTACAAGATCACGAAGTGTGCTGACTTTGAAAAAGACTTGGAAATCAAACAAAAATATTATGTCTCTAATTTTGAATGTGACTATATAGTTGCTCAAAGATCCAAACTTTTCAATTTCTTTCAACAATTTCAAAATTATACATGTTTTATAACCATATTCAGAATCAGCAGAAAAATACATTCAATTTAAGTCAATGGTTTTTAAGGCAGCTTCCCAAATGACCTCAAAAGCTACTTAATAAATTGTGTTATAACCTATACCACACCACTTATACACAAACTTTTATGATTTCCCTAAATAAAGACCACGGTGAGTGAAGTACTTGATTGACAGTGCACAGAATTTGGCTTCTGCTGATAAATATTTTGCCCATGGTACAAAAACACTCTTCTGAAGTATTTGGTCATAACTTCCTTCTTTGAACTGCAAAAATCAAATAATAAGAGTTCAAACTTTTTATTTATGTTAAAAGTAGGAACAGGTTATGGCTAGATTCTCACAAACAAGGTATATTTCAGTTCACAAAACTAGCACACAAAACACCATACACAAGCAGTTTTCTTCTTCACAAAGGGGGCATAATTATTATCTGGGAAAATATAGAATCACTGATGTAAAAAAACATCAAATGCATTAAAAAAAGAGTTTGTCCACCAGTGGTGTGAATCCATACAAAATTTACCAGGGTTGAAAGGGTTAACCCAGAGGGTGTTTTGAATCAATCCCAAAATGCATTGCAATGTGCTTACTGTACTGTACTAAACACAGGTCAGTACTTAGGGATATAAAGTGTTCAAAAAGTTAAAGAACCACAAGACATTTCATGATCATGCAAGAAAATTCCCTAAGTACTAGCACCTTGTGGGCTAAAATGAGTGTAAAAGTCATTTTTATGTGTTAAGAATAGGACTTTTGTGGGATCACATTACCTTGTTGAGGTAAAATTTCCCAAAACTGGTGCATTGTGGGATTGACTCAATACATCCTCTGGGGTTAACCCATGTTTGTGAAGTGACAGGAATGTGGACATTACCTTTGTCAAGTTCAAGCAATGCAGAGTTAGCGTCTTGTTCTTGTTCTCCATAGCCCACATCGGTGGTGGTTGTTGATGGCCTTACAGATACACTGGACATCTTCAAACTAGAAATAGTTGTGATTAACAATAAATCTAGTCATTAACTTGAAATATCTGAGAAAATAAATGATTTACTCTTGGCATACAAACTCTCAAAATCTTTTCAAGTATTGAATGGTGTAAATGCCTATTTCAGAACCCTTTATGTGTGAATATCTTTTTGATTCTAATAGAACATCAAAAGTTGTACAGTTATACCAAGTTTAAGGATTTAATTCAACTTAAATAAGGAGATGTGAATCGCTTAACCCTAACAATTAAGGCTCTGACACCACAAAAAGCACACAAGGTAATATTGTGGGTATATTGTGGTAATGATAGTTACAGACCAGCAATCTTGTGGTAGTTTGTGGTATATATCATTATCTTGACATATAAATGTGGTCATTCAGGGTACATCCCGCACCCGATCCGCGCCTATGTAAGCCTATAACACCCAAGGTTCCCCTGGGCCAGCAACTTCTCTTGGCAGCCCTGTACATTGTGGCCTATGGTGCAGCTTGTTGTTTATTACTGTGGTTATATTGTAGTATATGATGAGTTACTCCCAATTTGGTATAGTTATGATTTATCTAACTAATAGCATTACACCAACAAATATACCCAATCAAAATTTGTGGTAGTTTGTGGTCTATGGAGTGCCAAGTATGATGAAAGTTGGGGTATATTGTGATCTATGGTCTGTCCTCACAATATACAGCATGCAGTGTTAGGGATAATCACTTTTTACAAACTAAACATGATCAAAAAATGACTACGTTTTGTGCCAGCATGCAAACTTTGGACACACCTTAAAAAAACTCTTGCAACACAAAGAACTCTGGATTTTTTTGACAATTTTGGGATTCTTCTATTCCACCATACTATGATTCTTTTCACCAAAGTTTAACGGTGCAATGATGAGATTTCACTATAGTTGTCCATAAAAATGAAAGCCCTAATTATTGCACGGATATAAAGCTTTCCATCAAATATCCCCAATCTAATTTCATATTGAAGCAAAGACGCTGTTTAAATTTATATTGAATATAGCAAAATCAAATCACATTTGTTTTCATTGTTAGACTTTCTGTAGCAGAATCTATTGAGTGTTTATAATCTAAATCTCTACCATGACATCTCTACGTTAGCGGTCCGGGAGAATCCGTGATGCGGGAAAATGACGTGTTATGCGCGGATTTTGCCTTTCCGAGCATGGAATTCCCGCATGTGCGCAGAAAACAGCGGATTTCTTATTAAACTACTAGAAAAAGTCATTAAACTTATTGTACTGACTTTCTTTTAACGATCAAGTACAAGATTGGAGGAATAACTCCACTTTGTGGTAAATTATCACGGAGAGGAAGTCAAATCCACCCATGCAGATCATTTTTACTCTTCAAAGGGCATTTCGTGATCCCACAGCCTGTCCCCGATGCTCAAAGAATTGAGGATATCAGTATCACCGTTTGCTAACCATCCTTATTACCAAAGTTGTATTGAACCACCCTGTTCTGTAGCTGTGACATTAACTACCTGTGCCAATGATATCTTGACATTCACACCTTTACAGTATTTATTGACATCTTGTGAGTTACACGGCTTAAGGGAGGATCTTGAACTTGAGGAGGGGGCACAATTTGTTTTTTTTTTTACCACAAAGGGATTATTATGACTCCATTTTTTTTTGGGGGGGGGACATTTAGCAGAGAAACTACTTAACAAGGACTTGACTTTAACATGTGGACATTATGGTGGTCTGTAAGGCGCCCGCCGAGCATGGTACATCATTTTTCGTGGAGCGTGAGCCGACACAAAGATATCAAACGTTAGGTAACCAGTAAGTTTAATATACTTGCCATGAAACAAACAGAATTGTATGTGAAATACATTGTTTGTCACTTACATGAATCCTTAATTCTATCAAACTGATACCTATACGTTTACATCTCATGGAGTTGTTACGGTGGTAGTTTGGAGTGCGATCTTTCAATGGGGTTGGGTTTGTGAAAATCTTCAATGTGTGAACGAAATTTACGCGCAAATATGTCTCAATGTTTGTACATTACAATGTAATAACAATTAACAATCGGATGTACTAAATCATATAACATCACTGTGTGCCTTTTGTTAGCCAGATATGTGAATGATTAGTTTCATGTATACGAGATTGGAAACAGATGATTATGGATACTGAAGACGTGGACATTCATTTGTAGGGGTGTTTGTGCAGATTAGCAAAACTATGAAACAATTCACCTGTACTATTAATTTTCAACGATTTAATAATTTGGATTACAGTAGATTCATTTGACTTGGAATGCATGTCAATAACCTGGTCTGAAACAAAGAATTGTTAAAAACATATTACCAAACCATCTTATGATAGCGCTCTAACACTTTTCGTATCAATTATAACGGACGTGACAAAATGCTGAATTTGAACTACCTCATATCCACGAAATGGACTAATCTGCTTACTTAACAGTTTACAACGCATACACCTTTGAGCATTTTCATAAAGAAAGAAAATGGACGACAGGACAAAGATGTATTAACTAACCCGTATTCCCACAGGCTTATTTTGAGGTTTACAATGCGACCAGTGGAGCGTAAATCTTGTAAATGTCAAATCCTTCTTCAGTCTGATATTCTCCAAATGCCTTCAAATGCTACCTGAATTGTTTTTTTAAAAATTGGATCCAAGTCTTGTTACAATTGACCATGTGGAGAGACTACGTGTTGCTTTCAAATTTTTGCTGCATCAATTTTTTCTTAGTTTGCTGTTCAGGAGATTAGTAAAAAATCGCCCTCATAAGTAGCTTTACTAGCTTGGAACGCGCACAATGAACCTCATTGGGACGCGGCTCCTTATCTTAAAATTTGGTTTGGTGTTCTTGTCTCCCTGTCGTCTCTCCACGACCTTGATTGTGGGTTTATATATGGTTCATATAGTTTTGTAGGTAATCTGTATTGAATATTTTTATGATTGTCCTGTCCTTGCCAATTATTGGCCCCCTCTGCTAGGGGTCGATCAAGTACCCTTAACGAGCCGATATGTCTGAACGGGAACATGGACGAACTTTATTGGCTCTTCAAAATTCCTTTTTAGAAGTACTTACAGTTTCCTAAACGTCTCCAACGACAGTAGTAAAGCCACATTAGCAATTCTATGAATAGTAACTATGACGAATTGTTAGGGTAACATGCCGAAATGCAATGAAATACTCAACCCAGGTAATGAACACACTCTGCAGTCTCGCTTTGATCAATGGTCGCTATTGCTTTCGTTTACCATCCGGATTACGCTGTCAAAATTTGCATTTGAATGTGCGCATATGCAAATCGTAATATTGTTGTTGCATCCGGCACGTTGGCCCGCAAGTGGCGGTACCCAGGCGCCGCCATTGGAAATACAATTTTTTTTTTTTTTTTAGAGTACACATCTTTCTAATTCTTTTAAGTCTTAACGTAACTCTCGAGTACTGAAAGTCTTTTACTGATAAAATTCACTGTGTCTCGTTTACGGATGATTTACCCTTCTGAGCTAGACTGCTAAACATTAAACATAAGGTTAACAAGAAGCGAACCTCGTATTACCGATGCGTAAAATATTTCCCCCCCGCCGATTTCGCAATCACTAACATGCGATAATAGCAACTACAACACCCCACCCCTCCCTTGCAACACCCTGCAAACCCCCCCTCCCCAACACCCACCCCCCACCCCCCTCCCCAACATGCAGCAACGGCCCCAAACACCCGCACACCCCACCCCCATCCCCAACAACCCAACTCCCCACCCAACTCTCCAAACCCACCCCCGCAAC
>JAMKCH010011341.1:0-27988 GCA_023653785.1 Ophioderma brevispina
CAAACATGTGCAATGTGGAGGGCAACTGGTTGTTGCTGTATTTGTACGAATTTTCCAATATTAAGTTTACACAAATCCATTATCTTTTAGTTGTTATATTTAACAAACAAAGGATTAGATCACTTACTGTAATCACTGTTGCTACCTGCTCTCAGTGGCAGCACGCTTTTGCAGTATTTGCAGTTTTTCCATTTCAATATTGCATGCACTTCCTGCAGTAACCGCATATGTGATATGTGAGAGAAACAGTTGTTATAGAGACTAAGAAGTGGCAGTTTCAGGTAGAAAGTGCTTTATTTTATTTTTATTAAAATCCATACTTACTGGCTTGAACATTTCTTTCCTAACTCGTCTATGTGATTTTTCCAGGTTAGAATTTGGTCGATAGTGATTCCTAAAATTTAATTAAAAGCATTAACTTGATTTATTTTGGTATATCGATGGAGATCTTCAAAGAGTTATTTAATTTTGTTTTATTGTGAGTGCCAAAAAGGCATATAGTAGTTTTTTTTAAGATTGACAGGGAAAGTTTTTTGCTTGGAACCAGGTGTTTAAGTTTTACTTGATAACCATTATTCATTATTGTATTTGTTTGTTACTATCATGATGTGATGTAAATGCACTAGATCATCTGCCAATAATATAAAGAACAAGTCATGAGCCGAATTTGGGAATATCTCAATTAACAGAATAATAAAACCAGGGTCCCTACTAGAGCCTTTTGGCATACCAGTGTCGATATGTTTTAGTTTGAAGATTTGTAATATTGTATCACAAACTGCATTCTGTTTGTGAGGTATTTTGAAAACCAATCCAAACAATACCTCTGAAGCCATAGTGATGCCATTTTTAGCAAGAGGACTCATGATTTATAGTGTCAAATGCCTTGGAAAGGTCCACAAATACGACGCCAGCAGTTTTGTTTGATTGTTTTATTGGAAGCCTAGTATATTTTTGTGCACAGCTTTGTTGGTAATTGTCCATACGTTGTAGAGTGGTTTTGGGACGATATCCAAATGGTTTTCAAAAGGTAGTTGTTTTTGTCAGATAAATGATGCATCTGCTGTTTAAAAACAAGACGGCTCGAAAATTTTTGAAAATCCAGGTAGAACAAAAATTGGCCTTAGTTGTAATTTGCTTGCTATCTTTTATGAATCAGGAATGACCTGGGCAATTTAAGTTGATCAGGTACTGTGCCTGTTGTTAGTGACTGTTGTATATGATAGTAAGGGAATGCTTAATTCCAAAAGCAAGTTTTTTTTAATAATCAATAGCTGGAATGCCGTCATGACCTGCACTTTTTTATCATTTAAATCTTATTGATAACTTTATTACTTCATCCTCTGTATGGAGTAAAGAACATTGGTACTTCGATTGGAATTATAGAGATAATTTAAAAGCTAGTATTAGTATTTTTATTTGCGACCTGTTTGGGCCTATGTTAATGCAGAAGTCATTAATCTTCGAGGAATTGGTAGGAATCGTTAATAATTTGATCATTTAGGTTAAGTTCGTTATTACAAAATCTTAGGTTGGTTTTATTTGTTATATTGTTTAGTATTTTCCAGGTATTTTTAATATTTGTTTCTGTTCTTTTATTTATTTATGTTACAAAATAGTTGCTTTTTAGGCCGTCTTAATAGTTTTATTACTTGTTATTAATTTGTCTTATTTTAGTTCTATTTTGTGGGGTCCTGTTTTTTAAGTTTTTTATATTTTCCTCTTTTTTATTTATCATTTTAATAAAAAGGTTATTTAAATTTGATTAATTATTATTACTTATTAATTAATTAGCCCTCCTAAGGTAATATATCTAAGCAAATAATCCCAAGATTTAATTCCTTTAACTTTTTTAATAGTAAATATCTTGATTTTTTTCACATTCCGTTTAGTTGCCCAAGGGGGGGGGGTTCCAGGACCCAACCTAATTATTAATTTGATTTGCGTAACCAGCAAATCGCAAAAAATCAAATTGTTGGGTAATATTGCCCCCCCCCCCCCCCTTGGGCCACTTAAACTCTGCAATCATATCTGCAACAGAAACTTCAAGCCAAACAACCAGACATCATGGTGATTGTCTTTTATCGGCCTACTCTGTGATAGTTACTTGCTAAAATAAACTTGAATATATAACCCAGGCCGTAGTTCGAGAAGTTTTTGAGCTATAAACGAATGTATTTCATTCATGACCATTTATTTGTTCCATAAAGGATTCAATATTTTCATATTAAAATGCCCCGCGTTTTATGCATGGACAAAAAATGGTGAAACTACAGATTTGATATGACGGGCGATACTGCTCACCTGGTAGCCTGGTTTCATATGGTGTGACCATGCGTTAGATAGGCCCCCGTTTATTTTTGTACCTCCCGGCGTAAGTCCCAGCTGTCATCAATGATGTCCGACAGGGCGGGGACAGTCTAACGTACATTCCGGTGAAGTCCCGGCTCACATCCCGCTTGCGGGGCAATAATTTTTTGTACATGCCCGGCTATTTCCCGTCAATATACCCCCGCTATGTCCCCGGGAACCCCCCCCCCAGGGCCGGGAATGAATTTAATAAGTGCATAAGTTAAATTGCTGAAGACAGCATGCAACATCAACCTGAGATTCTGTTGGGGCCTAAATAAGTAAATTTCACTTACATTTGTACGCTTTCCTGTAAAATATTCCCACAATAATTATAACACACAATTTTTCACAAACATCATTTCTTTTCGCAGACATTTTACTGTTTCAACCTTTCTCATATCTTTTGTTACAATTGGCACCCGCAATGGGGTCGTGTCGAGTGCCAAATTGTGTAAACGTATTTCAATACGAATAAATTGCAATCTCATCATATTGCGCAGTTCACCTCCATAGAAAAACGTTTTACACAATTCGCGAGGTGGCACCGCCAGTGGTGAATATACTACACAGTAAAGTAATTCGCCAGCGAGTGTTACTTGTAATCTGGTCGTTACTATATCACTGGATCACGCTTTTTTAGTCCTGCACCACGATCGATATGATCACCCACAAAGACACGGGGGCAATAACATTCCAAAAGGTGCGTGATCCAGTAACCAGGGGTTATGTCACCCACTTGATGGCGAATAGACTAAGGGGCGTAGACCAAATAACAGCAGCATAACAACTTCCAGTAGTCCATTCAAAAGGATAAGACAAAATCCGGTGTAAAATTATTGTAATTATTAACATGATATAACCGTATGTTGCCCCAAATAAAATGCAACATTCTTTACAATTAATAAAATGTCACATCAATTTCTCTGTCAAAATATCAGTGACCATGGATATGTATAGACTTCAGCAACCATTAACAAGATATTACAATGGGCCCGGTAATGCGGAGTCCATTGTTTTAGCCATGTGTTATCACTTCCAACGATTCGGGTTGAGAGTACCAATACCGTCTCTTTCAACCATACTAACATTTCACCTTATGATATTCGTTGACACCAAAGTTTTCTTCTGAAAGCGCGGTACATTGAATACAAATGAAGTTAACAAAAATTACGGATTTAAATTCTGCACAAAGTTGGTTAGGTCAAAGCTTGCCCAGCACCATTCTGGGCCTGATGTTTTTGTTTTGTCTTTCTTCCTTTTCGAATAAATTGATGAAAAACATGGACAAAGTTAATTGAACACCGCAACTATCGAAGCTGTAAGAGATTTATTTATTTGCGAATGCGGATAAGTATTTTGCGCTTTACGTCATTAAACATACTTCGTCTAAATCGGAGGGTGGTAACACGTGAGTCTTTTCAATTCAACCGCGAACAATATAACAATGGCCTGCACTCCCAATGAAAGGAGTCTGAAGTGTTTTTTTTTTCTTTTCTACACCGCATACCGAGCCGTAGTGAATTTCTTTAGCTCCATTGTTTCTGAAGTCTAGTGTATCCTATTGTCACTGATATGGGGAAAATAAATTGAAGGAATTGACATTTTATTCATTTTCAAGAAAATGGTGCCAGTTTTATTTGCCGCAACTGACGGGTTATATGATTTTAGTAATTTTATTCTTAATTTACACTTGGTTTCCCCTCGATGGGGACAACAGCCATAGGACTGCCCCATAGTCTATAATCCCAGCATTTCGGGTGTCTGTATCCCGCCAATTGGCGGCATTATACGCAGCGCACATGACTGTGGCATTTTGTCGATGCTACTACCACAGTCATTTTTAATAAAATATTAAGATTTTTCTTCAAATACAGAACTATTCACAAGTTGCATTGACCTCGCATTGAATCAGTACGGTGACCTCTTATGTCTTGCCCGCCTTAAAATGGCCGCTGGGGAGTTCCGGTTGTATCCATCGCCGGACTAATTCAATTACGTGCGAGCCATGTTATAGAGGTCAGTGGTTTCCACTGATAGGGGATTTACCCCACCCTATTTTGTAGACCCGGGGGATAAAACTAGGGTTGGCAGTACCGACACACATACTACACTTGGGCTAATGGTTCAAATATGCTTGAAATTATAGTACATCACCAGACCAGTTTGGGCACCAAGGGGAGGTGGAAGAGTAAAAAAATTCATTGCTACCACATGATAGGTACATATGTGGGGATCATCGCCTGGTGGATGTGAAATCATACAAGTGGTGTGCAATTTTTATGGGGGGGGGCCAAAAAAGGTCAAAATTGACCCAAATTATGTAAAAATCATGTAATAGTGATTCCAACTTCATATTAATGTACTAGTATTTAATTTCCGGCCACTATATAGCTGTAGATTTCAAGAAGAATTTTGAATGTTTGAATCTGGGGTTATTTTTTTACCCCAGAAGGACCCAAAATGGGTCAAAATTGACCCAAATAAGGTAAAAATCATAGAATGTGGCGATTCCAACTTCATATTATGTAATCAGTAAATTTAATTTTCCCCACTATAAAGCTGTAATTCAAGAATAATTTTGAATGGTGGCATCTGGGTTATTTTTGATCCCCGAAAGGGCCAAAATGGGTCAAATTGCCATGTGGGCAAAGGTGGACAATATCAACATCATCTTTTGACTTGTTTGAATCCGGGGCGTACGTCCCTTTGCAAAACGTTTTTATCATGTATTTGCTGCTCCCACTTCAATGTAGCTGGTATCTCTGCTGCATAGCAAATCAGAGTAGGTTAGTGACCTGCACCCCAATCTTCTTGGACATGGAAGACTCCACAGAAATAGGTCTGATATAATCTGGTCCTTGATTTTAAAGCAATGCCCACCGAATGTGCTCTATTCTGTCCACAATTGTGGTAATAGGGAGTATTTCACCATATATCCGATATTCGTAGGATGTTTTTTTTCCAGGAGATATTTTCAACTGGCATGAGTTGCCTGGTACAAGTGCCACTTAAAAAGTCCTGCCGGCCCCTCCCCCCGGGCCTTCATTGTTAATGTTTCTTCTGCAACCATACAGTAAGATTTTTCCACACAGGCCTGTGCTGTAGAATGCAATCTTAGTTGCTCTGGAGACAACAGACTTTCATATACTTATCAAGTAGTAAACGTTTGTGAATATTTCAGGGCAAATAAACCAAAGATCAAATTAACAATATTTTAAGGGATATCTTTCATTCTGACAGACCAACTGTTTTCTCTCCTCCTCACTGATTGTTTTTACCTAGTTTCAGGAAAAAAGACGAAATTTGTGGCATATTGGGTTTAAATTTTGACCAATTTGGGTTGGACCATTTTGATGCCCTTTTCTCAAAGTTTTTCCCATTGCGAAGTGTCAGTAAAAGGAACACTAAATTAGGAGAGGGACAATTTTTTTTTTTCAAAAGGGGACTATCTCCAAAAAATTCAGGGGCAAATTTTTGGTCCCCCCAAATTACAAACGAGCAAATCTGGCAAAATGGACTTTTTACCTACATATTGTCGCTCGCCACAATCTATTTTTGGCCTTTTGGGGGACTTTTTGGAGGAGCGTCAGCCCCCCACTTGCCCTCCCTGGTTACAAGCCTGAATTGTGCATTATTACAAATTTTAACAGAGCAAGACGCAGATAGTAAACCATGCATTAATTGGTTATTAATATATTTTGACCAAATTAGGTGTAATTTGACCCATTATTATCTAAAATTTTCAATTTTGGATGTCACTTCTGATAAAGTGAATAAAGGTTTTTAAATTGGCAATTGATTATGAAATTCCTGCCTTAATAGTAAAACATATGCATACCAAATACAATTGTCCTTGTTTGTCAACCCATTAAGTCATGTTTTTACTTTGGCCATTCCTGGGGTTTACATTCAAATTCTTCAATCTACAGCTATGGGCAACTAACTATATCACTATTACATTTTAAAATTAAGATGGAATAAATACATCACCATTTGTTTTTACCATATTTGTGTCCACAATTTGACCCCTTTTTGGCCCCAGAGTCCAACATTCAAATTCTTCCTGCATCTACGCTAATATGTGGGGAATTAAATGTACATTCAATATAAGTCAAAATAATAAATCACCATTCTTGATTTTTACCTAATTTGGGTCCATTTTGAACCCGTTTTTACCCTTCTGGGTAAAAAATACCCCAGATTCCAACATCAATTCTTCAACTACATCTATATTAATATAGTTTGGGGGCAAATGAACTGGTTACATTCAAAATGAGATGGAATAAATACATTACCATTACCATGTCAAATTTGACTCCTTTTGGGCCCTTTCGGGGGGTCAAAAATAACCTCAGATTCCAACATTCCTTCTTCTTGAACCTACAGCAATATAGTGGGGAAAATTAAAAACTATTACATTAATATTAAGTTGGAATCCCAATTCTATGATTTTTACCTTATTTTGGGGTCATTTTGCCCTTTTTTATCCTTTCTGGGGTCAAAATTACCCCAGATTTCAAACATTCAATTTTTCTTGAATCTATAGCTATATAGTGGGGAATTTTATTAGTAATACATTTCATATGAAATCTGAATAACTACATCACCATTCTATGATTTTACCTTTTGGGTCAATTTTGTACCTTTTTTTGGCCCATAAAAATAATTGCACCACTTCTGATTTTACATCACCTGGGTGATGATCCACACATATGTCCCTAAACACCTGGACCATTGGCATTTTCTCCTGACCACCTACCCTAACTCGAAAACTAGAGAACTTTTCAAGTGGCGACGTACTATTAAGATGGCAAGGTCAGCTAACATATTAAGGTGAAAAAATTTTCGATTTTTTTTTTTACCCTCAAAGTTAATCTTGATGACCGTTATCATTTTTCGTCCAATATGCTCTACTAAAATATATATTTGAAATAAAACATTCATATCCTTGCTCAGTCAATCCATGCATCTAAATAAGTTAAAAAGATGGGGTAAAGTGGTTGAGAGTATGTTGTCAGAGAACATAGCTACTTTTTTCATGCCCAAAAAACAAGTAAAATTCGAATTGAGAAAATTGCCTTAACTTTTTTGTCTCGTGTTCTCGTCTCGGGACGTCAATACCCTCAAGCCCAACCAAAATGAGCCTTGTGCCACAAGTGAGCTTAATTTTATAATATACCCAAACTTTAATGATTTAATCAGATTGTTCAAGAATTTGGTATATCCAAAACATTACATGTAAACAGTTTCAAAATTGATAAGTCCCCCTGACAAAGATGCACTTTTCTGGAAAAGTTATGCTCCTTAACCTGTTACAAAAATGTGAAATGTTCACTGCAATGTTACACATTTGATGTGCAAAAAAAAATCACACAGTAGTTAATATTTTCCCTGAAATGACGTAATTTATTAAATTTTATGACGAATTAAAAGTGGCACTTTCGTGCATAGGATTTAATAATCGAGAAAATCCCGGACGGAGAAGTACCAACATGCCTAGTACAACGCAGGAAAACCACAGACACTTGATTTTGGTACCAATGGATAGCTATGGTCATCTTCTTTCTATTGCTACCAAAACGAGTACCAACATGCCTAGAATTACGTCAGGCTGAAAGTTCACATGTCAGCATAACTGTCAATCTCCATAGTACACAGTGTAGAATAGGGGAAAATGTGTTTTTTCACCAAAAAGTTTGGAATATCCGATTTTCGCACGGTTTTTGCTCTCTTTAATGGGATATGACTAGTTTTATACTCAGAGAGTTTTAGTGCTACATTTTTTGAGTCGGAAATATTGCGAAATATAAATTTTCCACCCTATAGCCAGTATACTTTCCTCAACTTATGACGTCATAGTGACGTCATAATGGGAATGTTGGCACTTAATTTGATACCAATGAGAAAGAAGCCAAGAACAAAAAAATGCTTTAAGTATACTTGATTTTCTCGACTGTTAAAGCCCTATGCAAAAAAGTGTCATTTTTTATTTGTCATCAAATTTAATAAATGACGTCGTTTCAGGGAGAAGGTCAACTGCTGTGCGAAACTTTTTTGCCCATTAAATGTGTAACATTTTCGTGTACATTTTACATTTTGTAACAGGTTAAGGAGCCTAACTTGTCCAGAAAAATGCACTTTTTTTGAACTGTTTATAATAACATTACACACAATTTAAGATTATGACACTTTAATAGAGTCCACTAATGTCCAGAGTTAAAAGAAGCGTTGCAGTTCAACGATGATATGTCCTCACAGCGAATAATCCAAAATGACAGCATGCAATAATATTCCAAGGGTAAAAAAAAATCCATGGGAATCTTAAGTCTTGAAGTTAATTATTTTGTCCAGCAGTTCAAGACGCCGGGGCTTTCCCTTGACGAGACTAATATTTTGCAACACAATCCAGGTATTCTACCACCATCAGTCTGCCGCTAATGTCCTCATTTAGGACCACAAACTGGAATCCAAGTTTTGATTACAAACTGAAGCTCTTTTGGCTTTAAAAGACGACAGCAGACAGTTCAGCTTTCAAGCTTCGGTGGCATTACATAAAATATTATAAATCCTGGCACTATGTAAAGCACAAATCTACCATTATCGTAGATTAAAACTAGCTATAACTTTACTGTATAGCTCCTGGTTACTACTACTGGCCTTTCTAACCACTCCAATCTCTCCTTATGAGGATTTCACAACTAGATTCCCCTATCTCTAATAATAATCATTACAGCATCATCATGCATAAACATAACCTTGCACTACAGGTAGCTGACCAGTGGTGTCTCACATAAATAACATCATGGGGAAATTACCTAATTTTGTAATCTGTTTTTGATCTCAAAGTATAAACAAGTTGACTCGGTTTCTAAATTTACATCTTGGGGGATTCCCATTTCTCCTCTTTTGCAATCTAGTTGTAAACAACAGGTGAATATCTCAACATAGCACTAGGGGAATTCCATCATCTCTTTTCTGACACACAAAGTACTTTTCCCATGAAAAAATCCTTTCCCTATTAAAATTGAGAAAATAAAATATTTTTAATCACAAAATGGAGGTTAATATAACACTGTTTTGTACATAAGTCAATGGGGAAAATATATTTAAAACTGATATAAAAATGAAACGAAATAATATTGGAAATTTTGAAAAGACAAATAACAAATATATGTTATCTTGGCTATCCGAATATGCAAGAAAAAATAGAAAATTTACATATTTTTCTCCAAAATTTTATGACGTTATGTCATCAAAATGACGTCATCGAGGCTATGCATCCAAATTTTTTAAAAAGGTACATCATTTTTCTGTTTTACTTGACCATATAGAATACAACCATGGTCAAGTCGGAGGATCCTGGGGGATGCATGGTAACGGGACACAGCTCATGGGCTATAAGTCTAGTGTTCAGCTGTTAATTGCTCAAATAACCCCCCAAATCACCAAATCATCATTTATAAAGAAAATAAAATAGTTAATTTGCTTGAACCAATGAACTGTTTGTGAGTGAAAGTGAGTGCGCAGTGTCAAAATTTGTGGACTCATTTAGGTGATGGTAAACCTACCAAAAGTAATAGTAAGACTTAATTTTTCCATAAATATAATGGACAAATTTGACATCAGTGTGAGGTGATGATTGATCGAATGATATGTGTGGCTGCGACTTGTGCAGTATGTAAATGCCATGGGGCATATGGAAATCGGGAAGCTCTTTCAGTAGTTTTTTCTTTAAATTGACGAAATTCATGTTCAATTGGGGAGGAGGGAATGTACCCTCTCCATGATTAGAGGTTAAATAAAATGTAATAATGCAAACTTCCATTGCATTGAAAGCTAAAGGTGTCTCCCGTACATGAAATCGATGGATATGATGGGTCACAATGTGGTTTTGGGCCTAAGTGAACGTAGGCCCCCTATACTCCCAATTCCAAAATAAAGTGAGCAGAACGCTGCACAAAATGCTCCTACGAGAGAATATCACTAAGACCTATCAAATCGTGGACACATCAACTACCGACCAGATCAACACCGAAGCCAGAGACATCGCAGAAGAACTTGGCACCGCAGACAGAATGGATACCATGGCAAAAGACAAGCATTAATCACGCTTAAAGACCACAAAGATAATTTTGCCAACAAGTTGCCATGCAGATCTGCAACTTCAGTCAATCAGTGGCTCAACTCCACCTCGGTTATAGAATGGTTCCAGAAACAAGGACAAGCACACCTTCATCAGCTTCGACATCATCGACTTTTACCATCTATCACAGAGGACCTACTCAAGAAAGCACTGACGTTCGTCAAGAAATACGCACACATCTCCAGGCAGGACATCGACATCATCCTCCATTCCAGGAAGTCGCTTCTATTCGACGGAGGCAACCCTTGGAAGAAGAGAGATAATGACTTGTGTCACCAAAAGAGAAATAATGACTTGTGTCGAAAACAAAAGAGAAATAATGACTTGTGTCACGACCTGTTCGGCGTCACAATGGGCAGCTACGACGGCGCTAAAGTTTGTGACCTCATCGGTTTGTACATCCTCAATATAATATACCCTCCAAGAAGCTCGACAAGGGGAAAATAGGACTCTACAGAGACGACGGCTTAGCAGTTTTACACAGAACATCCGGCACCGCTTCCGACAGAATCAGGAAAGACATCAAGACATTCAGAGAGCACGGCCTCAACATCACCATCGACTGCAACATGAAAGTCACCAACTTCCTCGACATCACTCTCAACTTGGACAACGGCAAATACTACCCATACCGTAAAGCCAACGACCGACCAGTCTACATCCACACGCTCTCCAACCACCCGCCAAACATCATCAAGAACCTACCAGCCTCCCTAAGCAGACGTATATCAGATATTTCATACGACAAAGATACCTTCGAAAACGCATCAGCATTCTACAACGACGCTCTGAAGACCAGCGGATACAACGAAGAACTCACATACAGAGAACCGTGCAGCTGGACGACCCGCAAACGTAAAATCACCTGGTTCAACCCGCCTTTCAGCAAGAACGTCTCCACCAACATCGGACGATCATTCATCAAGCTCATCGACAAACATTTCCCAGCTGGATCCAAACTCGACAACATAATTCAACCGGAACACCGTCAAGATCAGCTACAGCTGTATGCCCAACGTCGTCAGCATCATCAAAACCCACAACAAGAAGATAGCTACAAAGGATAATCAACCTACA
The DNA here is from genome assembly GCA_023653785.1 of Ophioderma brevispina. NCBI lineage: Eukaryota > Metazoa > Echinodermata > Ophiuroidea > Amphilepidida > Ophiodermatidae > Ophioderma > Ophioderma brevispina. The sequence goes on from JAMKCH010011341.1 coordinate 11,573, forward strand.
CAACACGGATGCAACTGGCGCAACAAGAACTTGTGCCCACTGCAAGGAAACTGTTTGAAACCTAACATCATCTACAGCGCCGAAGTCAAAGTAGCGAACAGGGACTCAACCAAACTTTACATCGGAATGACGGAACCACCTTTCAAGACTAGATTCAACAAACACAAGACATCCTTCAGAAATGAAGAGTACGAGAACAGCACAAAACTCTCCAAGTACGTGTGGCAGCTCAAAAAGAACAACCAACCCCAAGACATCACATGATCAATCGTATCCAGCGCCCGACCGTACTCCAGCGGAACCAGGAAATGCGACCTCTGCCTCACCGAAAAGCTGGCTATCATCAATGCCGACAAACGCAGACTACTCAACAAGCGACCTGAACTGATATCCAAGTGCCGCCACGAGAACAAATTCTACTTAGCAAACCACTCCAGGGTAATACGACCACCATACCTCTCCGCCGTCCGCAGTTTGTCATCGTCCATCTCGTGCCGACCTCTACGACCACCAACTTCTCTCTACGACGTCCGCAACACCGCAATATATTCTCCGCATCCACCGAATAGCAGCCACTTGTCTGATGATCGCACAAGCATGAAACTCCGAGTAACAACTACCGTTCCAGCAGGTTTATCCATTTATATATGAAATTTTCCACTCTGTCTTCAATTTCAATGCAAGACTTAATTCAAAATCTAGGCTCCTTGTTATCATTCGCGGATAATTCGTATAGTTTCTGCAGAGTCAGCCGCCGTCGTCTGCTTTAGTTTACCTACTGGACGCAGGTCGGCGCTATTCACCATATAGTTATTTTGATGACGTTCACTATGAGTTACAATATGCTCATCCACCAATGACACAGTTTAGTGAGTTGTAATTGTACATACATTGACATGAACTGACCTTGTGTGATCTGGGTATCAAATATCATACCCAAAAACCAGGGGTGTATTTTCTAAATACATTGGTGAATGAAATCTACTGAACTGTGCAAAGGGAGTTGAGATTTTACCAGCTCATAGTGGTTACAGCGTTATATCGTTCACCGTACAAAATAGGCGAAGGGTCCCATCTTATGTCAAGTATCTTTGTTAGAATGACGTATTGCCATTTATTCCGTCAAGCGCTACTGCACAGCATCATACAGCGCATGAGGGAATAAATACCTCATTTGCATCCTGGGGACTATGAAACGTTTACCGAAAATTGTTGGACTGGGTAATTTAGCATGAGCTATTGTCCACATTCCCTGCACAAGTCTGCAGCAGTTGAAATCGATGAAAATCAGACCCATGTTGTACATTATGAGAATTTAATTCCCTGATGGCACTCAATGTAAGGTTATACATTTTCCGAGGTCTTCGCTTTCTTAAAACAAACCATGGGAACGAGAGGGCAAACTGTTCTTGATATGAATCGGTTTGCATGGTCAAAGCGTCATTTTGACCTCTGTAGGCCAAAAAGTTCACCTTTGACCTCTTTACCTGTTTGCTAATAACTCCTGAACGATCCATTCCAGATAGGGCAAACTATACCTTTCCTGAATCCTTATGACTAAAGGAACATTTCACATTTGGCCCCTGTACAAACTTCAATGGCAACCGCAGGTGGAAATGCGACACTGGCAATTTCACAACAAGTTGGAAGTGATTTTCTGTGATGTCCTTAAACCTATAAAACTATAAAACCTATAGCCCAATTTATCAAGTAGTAATTAAAAAAAAACATTAACAACTGCCCCAAGCTAGTAGGACACTACATCACGTGCACTCGCCAGTTCGTGACACCGAACAGGTCGTAACACAAGTCATTATTTCTCTTTTGTTTTTGACACAAGTCATTATTTCTCTTTTGGTGACACAAGTACACATGCCCACCACAAACAAGCGGGTAAGCCGTATTTGCGTGCAAATATAGGGCCATCGAGTTTTTCTTCTTCCACGTGCATTGACGTGTATTCACTAACAAACAACCGATTTTGCCTTCCCTCAGAGGGGATGGGAAAGTCTAATCACCCATCTGGACCTGTATTTTGTGAATCTGCTATGGGCGGCAAGCAAGATCAAAACACAGTGAATGCCAAATAAAGCTTGGCTTGGTGACTGTATCAAGGGCAACAACGGTGAATATACACATGAATAATGGTAAAAGAATTTTTGTTCAATGCATGGTTAGCAATTTAATTTAAGCTGTAGGCATATAATGGATCACACCTTTGACGATCATGTTTTTCTTGCAGTATTTTGTGGATGTTTAGTGACCGAAACATTCAACCCTTGAAATAATAATGCAATGTCTGGGTGGTGGGTGTATTTGAACAAGAGTGTACGCTAGAGTGGTCTTTACAGATTTTCACTATATAATATAGCGATCGTCCTCTATCTCCCTGCTTTTTTGTGCAATTGGACCTAGGGTAGATATACACAACCATTAATGATCATTAAGCCACCTAAGTCTCTTTGAACAATGTTACTTTTCAAAATGGACTTTTGAAAGTCCATTTTTTTTGGTAATCTAGCTACTTTTAGTTATGGCCAAGTAAAAGACTGCATATGTGTGCCATCTTCAAGAGTCTAGCCGAGTTTTAACAATGAATTGTATCTGTAACATAAGACGCTATAGTGAAAAAGATGCACACAACATGAGTGAGATGTAACAATTCAAAAATGAAGTACACTAGAGTATACATAGGCAAAATATATATGCATAGCAACAGCAACTAGATTAAAAAGCGAGGTTTTAAATTTAATTTATATTATACAATTTCACTGTTGGTTAATTAAGTGTGAATTCATACCCTTAATATGGAGCACTGACAAAAATGAATATCAAAGCTAAGTATGAAGTCATCCCTACAGCAATTGTTTCAAAGGTTGACATAAATCACGATTTTTAACCAAAAAAAAATTAAAAAAATACCGACCCTGAATTTTGATATGCTCTATACGATGCATTTCATTTCTTACCTGTTGCTGATATGGATTTCGAGTAACTGGGAACCGAAAATCACGAATTATCGCAGAAAAGTGAATACAGAGAAAATCGCCATTTTGTCCAAATATTGTCCCGTTTCGCTACAAAATATAGCCATATTCCAAAACACAAGCGTTTCATCTCTTATTCTTCACACTGCTTCTGCACCAGGTCAAATTACTTCATCTGGATACTTATGATCAAAATTCAACAATTTATGAGGCTCAAATCGGGAAATTAAAATCCCATTCTGTTTGCAAAAGCATCTCACGTGGGCAAACATTTTACAATTGCATACAAGTTACCATGGGTATGCGTCATATCGAATCGATGCATCAGGGCGTTTCTGATGCGCTCATTACATCGCGCGCGCCGAATAGCACAGACGCTTATTGCGTAATACGCGAAATTACCCGCCCTTTTGCAGTTCAGCCCATGTGATTGTTTTTGGTCAAAAATGCGTAACATAGTAAAAGTAAAATGAACAAAATATGAGGAAAAAATGAATATATATAGATTCTGTTAAAAATTATGGAAAGAAAACATGTTAATGCCATTAAACATGAAAAAACTAAAAACTGGCCATTTGACTAAGTTCCTGACTTAACAGCCCCCTTAACAAAAAATTGATTGGTTTAGATCAAAGCTCCACCCATCCATTACTGGGTAATAGATGCGTGTGTAGAAAATATTTGACACATGTAAACGACGCGTTTATACTGGGGAGGGGGCATATACTGCATCACGCATACATGTCGCGTTTGTACGCAAATGCAATGTACGCAGCGTGATGATCAACACGCAATGAATGACTTTGGATTCTTGGATTGAAACATTTGTTTTCAGGAGTAGTGCAATTACTTAAAGTAGAATGACCCGATTTAAGTCTATAATACATTTTTCATCTTGATAGAATGGCCTTCACCCCAAAACCCCATCTGTAAAGCTTTGTGCCAATATTTCAACCCGTTTTGATATATGTCAGCTAAAAACATGGGTTTGTAATCCCCATATAGAGTACAGTGTAAAATTAATATTGGTCGACCAAATTGTGGCATATTTTCACTCATAACATCCAAACATACTAAGCATCCTTTAACCCTAAGATTTCACAGGGTAAATGAGAAAAATAGTAGCTTTCTATACCAAAACTGTGACCACTTCCAGTAAAATCTAGGGTCCCTGGAGACGAGGCTATTGGCCCTTTAACAAATAAATGATGTCAATGAAAAGAAAATTCACTTATTTCTAAATCATACTGTCCAAAGACTAGTCCACAACATACCTTTGATATACAACCAACAACTTAACACCAATTTTGCCCCCTGTACAACAACCAATCAAAAGTTCAATGAACTTTATCACATTTTCACCCACAGCTTTTATTCTTGAATATAGTGAGCGCAAAGCCGAGAACCGCGAAATTCTAGTTGTCCCCGCCGAACGAGTTCGGAACGGGGGCTATGAAATGAGCAGCGTCCGTCCGTGATTAATGTTATATAGTCAGGTGGAAGTTTAGGCACACAGCTTTAAGGATGGAAATGGAGTACAGACTTTTTAATTGATAGATTTTAGTTCATTAGGACCTAAGCCAATAATTTTTGGAGGGTGTGCAAAATTTATTACAGTGGCATTTTTGAAAATCCAATATGGCTGCTACCATGTCCAAAATCACTAAAAATTCCTTAAGTATTTCCGATAGAGACAAATATTTCTCGGTACTCCGGTGTTTTAAGCACGAGAAAGTGTTTGTAATGTAATTTTATCATTACATTGTCACAAAAAATCCAATATGGCCGCTCAAAAGTCAAATATGCTCTCGGAATCATTAAAATGATCTTAACTCCTCCATTATATCTATTTACGCTACTTGAATACACACTGAACACCTATTATATGTTCTTCAGGTGTTCAAAATCTGTTACAATTGATCACACTCTGCAAGTGTTATTTTAACACCTCTAGAATGCATTTCCAACGCATCCGGACGCGCCAAGTGTTCTGCACATTGTGCAGTTTAGAGGCTTGATTCCAGTGTCTATATGCATGCTTTATGTTCTACACCTATGAGATACATGTATTTGATCACTAGAAACCCTTATTTGGTATTTCTCTGTAATGGACATTTTCAAAATTCAATATGGCAGCCAATACAGCCGCCTTTAAAAATAGTAAAACCTACATTATATGTGTATTATATGTAGTTACATCAACTAATTATTATTATAAAGGTGTAAATTAAGGTATGGGATAAGTATTTGACCATTTGACATTCTTATCTGGAATTTCTGTTTCTTTAACATGCAAAAATATTAAGATGGGAGGGTCAATGTGGCCGACTTAATACCTTCTTTAAAACCTATAAATTACGATACATCTGTATTGTATTTAGTTAAAACACCCAAAATGATTATTTAAGTTCAAATTAATGTATGAAATGTATGTCTTTGAGCATTAATAACTCGTATCTGGTATATTTGTTTTGACAACATGCTTAAAATTCAAAATGACGGCCAATATATTATGAATATATGACAATTTGTAGGTTTTAAAGATCTTAAAAGGCAGTCATATTGACTGCCATCTTGATTGGTAAGCTTGTTAACACACTTGAAATGTCAGATTTGAGTTCCTACTGGGTATAGAGCGCAGAATTATGCCTCTATCACAAATACTTGATGAGTTATGGTCACTTGAATGATTTCAGGGCATTTAGGGTTTTAGGGTGGCCATATTGGATTTGATGGTAATGTTGTGATCAAATCACGTCAATAACCCGTCCAAAAAGATTACTCGTGCTTTCAAACCTGGATCTAGTGCATAAAATTATGGCCATTTGAATGAATTTGAGAGTGATAGCGGCCATATTGGCTTTCTAGAAAATGGCACTGCAGGAAATTTTGCACACCCTCCAGAAATTATTAACTTAGGTCAACATTGAGAAAAATCGATCAATAGAAAAAGTCTGTACTCCATTTCCACCCTGTGCCCACAATTCCTCCTGACTATAACCCACTTTGTAAACGATTTATCTGGAGTTTCGTCAGGCCGATAATGATATAACTTGGTGGAAAGAAGCAGGTTGATGAGTTCTCGACCTGATTAAATTTGGGCGTAAAATATGCTAATTAAGTATCTAATTTGCATAATTTAAGAAAATGTTCCGCAAGGCTTGTATACAAGTTATCTGGAGTTCGTTCTGTAAGGCGTATAATGATGTAACACTTGAATTGGAGAATCGTGTTATGATAAAGCTTGAAAAATCACACTCATCCAATCATCTTAGACATAATGCATGCACGACCAATGAAATATAAGGTAATATTTCTTACACGTGTAAGATGTGTCTGTTAGTGATGGACGGTATACCAATTTGATCGCGGTATATGCGACGAGCTCTTGAATAATTAGCAGACTTGGCCAGTGCATTGGTAATATTATTAATCTTAAAAAGAAAAGCTATTTTTAACATGGTGAAAATTAATTTAGAAAAGGCCATCAAAATTTAGGATTGGAATTTATTCCGTTTTATCATAAATTACGAAAAAGCCATAGATTATGTATTTTCACGGGATTGTGTAATTTTTCAACCGCGGGCGAAGAATAATTTTTTAGCTTTTCTTTTCAAGAGTCATTAAAAAAAATCAGCCGCAAGGAATCTCTCGTATCGCGCAACACTAAAGACGTGTAAGATGATCTCTTACTCGCGTAAGATACACGTTACTCGTGTAAGGTTACATGAACAACCCTACACGTTTTTTGAACCACTTGGCCATATGCTTACACGCATAAGATGCATCTTAAACGTGTAAGGTTACACGTAGGATCTTACGTTTTTAGGACCACTAGGCCATTCATATTTATATTTGTAAGCTTCAAGTCTGTCTGTCTGTCTGTCAGTGTGTCTGACCGCGACTATTTTCTCGGAGGCCGATGGTCGCACGTTCCTGAAACTTGGTGGGTGGGTGCCCCTTGACCTTTTGAAGACCAAGTTTTTATTAGTTAGTGGATCAAAGGTCATCAGGGGTCATTCAAGGTCAAAGGAGGTCAAATGGGGGTAAACTTTGGTGTATCCAGACGAAACTTGGTGGGTGGATCCTCCTTAACCTTCCGAAGACCGAGTTTGTATTGATTAGTAGATCAAAGGTCATCGGGTCATTCAAGGTCAAAGGAGGTCAAATGGGGTACATTAGTGTATGGACATGAAGCTTGGAGGGTGGGGTCGATTGTTGATGCCGAAAATCTTGGCGTGCCGAAAGGGCACGCCAAGGTCATTAGGGGTCATTCAAGGTTAAAGGAGGTCAAATAGGGTAAACAATGGTGTATCCAGATGAAACTTGGTGGGCGGGTCGATTGTTGATGCCAAATTTTTTATAGGTCACGACAAGGTCTTCAGGGGTCATTCAAGGTCAAAGGAACCACAAAACCCGAGGGCCATTCAAGCAAGGTGATCGCGAAACCCGGTGTAGAAGTAACCATTGTCCGGCGTACTCATAGTCCGGGAACAATGGTGAACAATAGGGCAATCGATTCAGTTGACTCTTTACGCAACATTAGTTTCACGCTTTATTCCGTTATCGTCTATGGAGCCCCGGACTATGGCTCCTACCGGACTATATCTGCTTTCACACCGGGGACCGCTTAGTAGGCTATAATTGTCAGCAGTTTTCTCTGTCACACGCTCAGTTGACCGCGGAACTCCGTGTGCATGTGCCTTGCGTATCACGAGCGTATTTTCCCACCGTACGCGGAATAGAGAAAATGAACTGTGGAATTTACTAGGGCATGCACTCGACTCTCGACGCAAAACTAGTTCTGTGGAAGGCGGACCATAGCTCCTGGGCTGGGGCACTATTTCTCTTTTACACCAGTGACTTTTTGTAAAGAATCCTATCCTAAACGCTAATCCTATGACTTATTTAACTTATTTAACTATACAGAATAACACGATCCCATATATGAGATCAAGACTGTAAACCCTTACCAAAACTTGCATACTAAGACCCAATTTTTCGTAGATCCTCAGGTTTTGGACACGAAAAAAATAGTTTTAAAAAACTTTGTCAGATGACAGGCCATTGGCCCAAACCTACTGCACAATATTTAAAAATTCAGAAATTCTGTTTGCCATGGCAACAGTCAATTGTTGTTATGGTGCACCATACAAAGAATCGGCCTAAAAATGCCACTTTTCCTTGTGAATATATTATCAAAATTCTATCTATCTAACGGCCGCGCCGAGATGCTGTTCACCATGTACGCCAAATGTCCTGTTTGTCATTACGGTTGGGGATGTCAGATGGATCCTTCTGGATGTCTCGAGCAATCACATCATGTATTTAAAGGAGGCGACGACCCCTGTTTTTTGGCATGGTAACTTCCAACATGTCCGTCTGAGACTAGCTTGGTCAATCGCACGATGACCGTCCGGCAAATCGTGCACGGCGTGGGCCACAGAAAATAAATTGGAGGGATATCTTCCATATATCTGTGCTTTGGTCTTGTTCTCACGCCAGGCTATGTTTTTGTACTCGCATAAGCTTGGTGTAGGTGCCATCCAGTCTACCCTGTCGCTCTTCTTCATGGTCCAGGCTCAGATCCAGTATAACAGGATACTCTCTGCACAGGCTCTAAGAATTTCAGCTTGGTTGATTGGAGATACCAGATTGTCATAATTGGTAGTAGTTTTGCAGCATTCCAAGCGTGTCCTTGCGTGACAGAGTCTTTCTTGCTGTCGGCAACATAGACCCTAGATACTTGAAGTCCTTGACCTTTTTCGAGTTGGCTACCATCTGCATGGCAGATAGGTTGATGATCGTCTTCCTCATGACAGTCATATATTCAGTCTTTCCTGGCAATTTTAGTGTAGGCACACTTTTGTCTGCAGCCATTCTCAATTGATGTTAGTAGATCTTGTGCGCCCCATATCAGATCAGCTGTTAGAGCTAGATCAACCTCTGCGTAGTCAAGGTCTGTGAGAGTTGACTTTGGTGGCCCCCCCGCCCCGTCTGGAACGCTTGAGTTTGATGGTGAGTCGTTTTTCATAGTCAAGACTCTGTCTGAGGATGTATCAACCACGACTACAAAGGATAGGGAGCAAGAGTATCTCCTATGGAGATTCCAGTAGTTGTTACGAACTCCTTTGTTGGCCCATCCATGGTCTTCACAAAGCTATATGGGTTATCATAACTGATGGCAATTGCCTTGACAGTCTCCATCTGGGACACCGTAGGTGGCGATAATATGCCGCATTACATCCCTGTTTACCCTGTCCAAAAGCCTTGGAAAAATTACAAACCCAATTGAAGCTTTTCTCTTGGAAATTCTCGACTCTTCTATGATCTTTCTGAGGCAAGTATCTGCGGTAGTGTTGACTGCCTTTGCGAAACCGTTGCTGATTCCGTCTGAGAATGGGATCTATTTGAGGAGTGATTCTGTGCCAGCATGATTTTTGTAGATCTTAGAGGCCATCGGTGACTGTGTGAATCCCTCGTGTAGTTTTGGGGTTGTTGGGGTCGCCTTTCTTTGGTAGAGGAATGATGACTGATGTTGAAAAGGCAGCTGGTTTGTTTCCATGTAGGTTTTTACAAAATTCTTACAGTTGATCATGGAATAATGGATTCTTCCAGACTACGCAGAATGTTGTCGGACCAGGTGTCTTAGTGTTCTTCAGTTTCTTCATGCAGATCTGAAGCTCCTCCATAGTGAAAGGTCCAGTCCTGATAGGAAGTGTGTCTGCTAGTTTGTGATTGAAGAAAGGTTCATCAGGTTAGTGTTATTCTGAACTGGCTTGCCAAGTAGAGAACTAAAGTGGCTGAAAAACCATGTGTCAATGCGCTCTTCAGTGTTTCACCTTTGATTCTTATTGTGGGGTAGCCTTCTTATCGGCCAGCTCCCTCAAGGCCTCCAGGCAGCAAAGCATGCTTGTTTTCAGATGTAGGGTGTCAAGTACTTCAGCTTTGGACTTAACATGCTCCGCAAGCACCACATTGTAAGCGTCATCAATTGCAGCCTTACAGCATCAGGTTCTGCTTGGACTCTGTGGAATTTAGTACGGGTGCTTCTTGAATGCCAAATTCAATGCCTGGTATGACAGACTATGAACCTTTTTACCAAACAAATAAATATTTGGCATAGCCGATCCAATTTCAGAGCATTAAACGAAAATGGGTTCACCATTTTCCATTTTGGCCCCTGTATCCAAAAATATGTTAAAATGCTTCATTTTTGGAATGTTAAAAACAAACATCTTTTAGACCCATTTAACAGATGTTTTCCCATCGGTGAATTGTTGGATTTTGTTCATATAGGAATGATATGTAGATTATTTCGTTGATCTAAAAAGAAAAAATCTTGGGGCTATCCGCCGTTTCGGGGTCACGTGCCCTCAAAGTTTTCTAATTTTTACACCATAATAAAACAATTTTTGCATAATTACGTAGTAGTTGGACTAAGTACGTATGAAAAATCCTTGTATTTGCTAAGAATATTTGATTAGAATGTTGAAACATACTTCACGTTTTTTGTTTTCATCATAACACTTTTGTTTTAACATTATATGACGTCATGGTTGGACTACTATCTTGGGGATATTGGCCTGTTGCTAAAAGGTCACCTTTAACGTACGTATGGAAAAACACAGGAGTGCCGCCGATTCTCATCATCTGACGTTGATTAATATGTTGTGTCCAAACACAGGAGATTATTGTTAAAACAAAAAGGGAGAATTAGATATGTTTCTCTTGTTAGAAGCTACCATGCCCGTACTCAGGAGGGGTGCGGGGGCGTGGCGCCCGCCCGCCCAAAGTTCCACAAAACTGCGTATAAAGTCCACTTTTTGCATAAAAGGTCTAAAATGTAGAGAATTTTTGACAAGAATGTCCACGTTTTGGTGATGAGATGTCAAAAGGGACCGTTTTTTAGGGTTGGGTCCCCTTTTACAAAAAAAGGTCCACTTTTTCGAAGTCCCGCCCCCCCCCCAATAAATCCGCGTACGGCCCTGGAAGCTCCTATCACAAGAGGGGGCTTTCAATATGGCTGTAACAAAGACGGGAATCGGAGGAAACCTTTTCAAATTAGCTGTAAAGAAATGTTTTTGCCTATTGCGAACCTAGCACACCCCACCCACACACACACACACACACACACACCACACACATACTCACCATCACACACGCATCACACATACATATGCAGTTACAAAAATAATTAAACTTAAAGGAGATGTATCAGCACTTCTAAGAGTCTGACAAAAGCAGTTGCTCAGATGTTCACGTAACATTTTTAGCGAAAAGTAGGTTTCTTTAAGCCCCTTGTCCTACCCCTTCCTCATCTGTATTTGTAGACTATTACAAAATGTTTATGAGATAGTCTGCTTATTTGTACAGAGTAAAATTTTAAATAGATCGAATGGTGTTGAAAAAGTAGAACCACACTATTTGTTTAACCATGCAAGGATATCAGAAAGGTATAGTTTATATATATCTACAGCCTAACATTTCAGAGATATGGGTTAAAAAGCAGAAAAGGTTGGCACTTTCTACATACAAATGTATACGAAACATGCATCAAGAGGCGAGATTTGCTTGCTTACTCGATCATAAAATTTGAACGGAGTCCTATTTTACCTCAAACAAAAAGCTGAAAGTTTACACTTTAAGGTCACGCTATAATCTCCATTAGGCTTGTGACTCAATTTTGCAATTTGAAAACATAGACCCCGCCCCCTCCTTAACGGTCACGAGCGATACGCATATCGGACAAGACTTGACTAAAGGCTATAACTGGTCAAGAATATTTAAAGCTAGATGACCGTTATTGGAAATTACACTGTTTTTACAGCTGTTAGAAAAAGTATGTTATACTATCTACACCTAAATTTCAGAGTTATGGGTGGGCTCAAGTAAAAACTCAAAAATACATAAAAACGAATGTAGCTTACAAGAAGAGGTGCTCCCTCAACTGAGCAGACTCATGGCAGTAAATCTTGGAAATAACAGAGAAAGTAGGCGCGTCACCCCATTCTGTGTAAATACAACCCGTTTGATCTCTACATGAACACATGTTTACAAACAAGCACGTATGTAGAAAGTGCTCACCCTGTATTTCAAGCAAAATTAGGGATCACATATTCCAAATTAAAACATTAAATCATTATCATCGCAAAGTCACATATGGTTTTTGGGTGAAAGCCATTCTATCAGAGATGAAAATAATGATTGAAGACAGTCAACCTATTCCTTATTTGAATCCTTTGAACCTTCCCAACCAATAATTTGTCAGCATTTTTATATTCAAATTGGAGCACTTTAGAAATATTCCCTTGTACAACTGAAATTGACCCTTTTGTTATTGATTTTTGCTGTTTTAACTCCATATTTCTGAATGTTAGGCTGTAGATAGTACAACTATACCTTTCTGAATCCTTGCATGGTTAAACAAACAGTGTGGCTGCTTTTCAACACCATTGTATCTATTTTAAAAATTTACCCTGTACAAGTAAGCAGACTATTGCTCCTAAACATTCCGAGACCACTTAGAAGTGTGTATATTCTTTGTTTAAGTTTTACTATTTTTGTAACTGCGTATGTATGTGTGTGTGTGTCTGAATGTGTGAGTATGTTTTAGTATGTGTGTGTGTATGTGTGGTGAGTGTGTGTTTGGGTGTGTGCGTGCACTGCTCGGGGGTTTCGCACTCAAGCAAAAACATTTCTTTACGGATAACTTCAAATTTGTTTCCTCCGATCCCATCTTTGTAACAGCCATATTGAATAGCGCCCTCTTTTGATGGAGCTTTTAAGAGAAACATTCTTAATCTGCTTTTGTTTTTACAATAATCTCCTGTGTTTGGACACCACAATGACGTCACGTTGTTAATAATTATCGGCGGCACTCCCTGTGTTGTTTTTCCGTACGTACATATAAAGCGACTACAGGCAGTATCTCCCAAGACTAGTAAGTGTAGTCCACATGACGTCATATAGTGTTAAAACACAAATGTATTTATGGTGAGCAACAAAACGTGAATTATGTTTCAACATTCTTGCAAATATTCTTTAGCAAATACAAGGATTTTTCATACGTCGTTGGTCTAGCTACTACGTAATGTGCAAAAAGTTGTTTTTATGTGGTAAAGAAAATTCGAAACTTTTTGAGTCACTGACCCGCAACGGCTGATAGCCCCAAGATTTTTTCTTTTAAATTAAAGAAAATAATCTAATTATCATTTCCCATCATCTGCACACAACAAGAATCACCGTTTTGGATGCTATGATTGTTTAAATTGGGTCTAGCGAGAAATGGCACCGAGCTTTACCAAAAAATTTACCTTCCAAAAATGCAGTATTTCAACATGGCAACAGGTGGCCAACTGGCACACTGGTGAACAATTTTTCGTTCACATGCTCTGAAAGGATATGGGCTATGCAAATATTGTTTGGTAAAAATGTTTCATAGTCTGTCATTACCATGCATTGATTTTGCATTTTTCACAATGAAAAGTGTCAATTTTAGGTCTATTTCTTGTTACGGGGCACCATAAACAACATTGACTGTTGCCAGCAACAGACTTCTGCTGACTTTTTAAATATTGTTTCAGTGTTTTGGGCCAATGGCCTGTCATCTGACAAAGTGTTTAAAAAATCTATTTTTTTGTGTCCAAAACCTTGAGGATCTCCGAAAATTGGGTCTCTTTAATAAGTACATGTATTCTGAATGTATTAATTTTGTATTCTGAAATACTTCTTATGTATTTTGTGGTTAAATGTATTCCTTCAGTTTGATAACTAAGTTTCGATTAGTTTGGATATCGAATTTGATCACGAGAAATTTTAGTTTCAAATCTTTCAAATGAATACTAACTTCTTCAGGATTAAAGTTAAAGTGACAGAGGATATATTTTTTTCTGAGGATACAATTTATCTCAAATTGCACTCGATCGGTTGTAGACCACCTACCGAGAACAATAGAAAACCGCAAACCTTGCTTTGAACTTGCCTACTATCCTAATCGTCCCTATAGGAAACCATGCTTTGAATTTCTGTCGTGCACGACAGAAAATACTAAATCATCTTATCACATAAAGACGGCATTTTCGGCTTTCAGGTGTGATCTAATTAATACACTGCTAAGCATTCCAAATATGCAAAAAAACCTGGGTTCGAAAAAATGCTTCCCTGTGGAAATTTACTCATGTCCCTTTAAGTATTCACATCTGAAGTGGTTGAAATTACTGTGAAAATTAAAGGTGCAACGAGAGATTTCACATCTCAGGTGTCCCTAAAAAATCGAAAATACTAATTTTTGCCCTGATGTAAATCTTTCCATCAAAAATATCGTCATCTGGAAGGATTAAGCTGAGAAATGTTTCTTTGGTACAAAAATTGTGAAATTTCTATTTTCGTATAGGAGCAAATACGAAATTCAGCCGGTTTTATTTTGAAATATAAGCAAATCAAAATCACCCTTTTTCTCTCTTTTAAGACATATCTTTAGCCAAATATAAGAAATCTATTGAGTGTCGAATCTATATGAAATTACTATTATGACACAATATTTGGGTGCCTCAAAATATCTCGTTGCACCTTTAAGTATTTTTAAACTGTTCTTTTTGAGGCAGCGTGGGAGTTCAATAGGTCACTCACGAATTTTAAATGGAGAGTTGGTTACCGTGGAGCCCTACCAAAGGCGATGTATTCGCTAAGTATTAGTGAAGTTTCCTATAAGGGCCCCTCTTGCTCTTGAACTACTTTGATAACATCCAAAGGGGTATTTACATAAGCATGTATTGTCAAAAACTCTTGTTGCCGCGCTGTCGATCGCGGCCTATAAGATTTACTAATATTTGGAGATCTTTATCCTTTTACAATTTCGACATGTCATGCAACAACAATTTCAAGTGTTTATAAAACTTGAGGTTGTTTAAACCTGCTCAATTCGTTTTATATTGCACGATTTATGCATAAAATTTGTTAGTTGTCACGTTCCTTCCTAACAGAAGGCTTTGCTATAGCACTTGCTCACTGGTATTAAATGGGATTGTCTCCGACCACATTACCCATTCAATTAACAAGAAAATGTTGTCTTGAAGGGGCTTGGCTCATTGAAGCCGCAACAAAGCCTGCTTTGATTTAACATTCCAGTCATATTTTTGAAGAATGGTGGCTCATCAATAAAATATATCACATATCAATGATATATCAATATCAACAAACACTGTTCCTGAAGAATTTAAGTCTGCTCGTGTCAGACCTCTTTTTAAGACAAAATAGTAGTCTGAAGTGGGCAACTATAAGCCCGATGCATTCTTGTATAACATCTAAAATGCCTTGAAAGGCGGTTTTTTTGTCCAAGTCGAGTCATACTTATTCTTTACCGTTACCAATCTGGGCTAGATACTTGTTAACCCATCTTACAGATTATATAAGAAACCATACTTCCAATAGTAATTACACTGGGTTAGTTTTTATAGATCTACCAAAAGCCTTCGACACTGTCGACCATGCATTCTCTGCAGAAGCTGGAAGCCAGGGTCATTTGATTCAATTGATTGTATGTTTCGCTCCTTTTGAGTGGATGGAAGCAGATTGTTCATGTTACTAAGGTTTGACGCCTTATCCCCTTCCAATCTCTTGCGGGGTCCCAGGTCGCATCTCGGGTCCCTTCTTTTTCTAGTGTATGTGATGACGGCGGCAGTGTCGATTGCACTTCTGCTTTATGCAGATGATGTCCGCGTTTGTCTCAACCGAGACCCTCACTGGTGTTGCAATAGACGTGCTTGTGACATCCTTCAAAAAGCCGGTGCTATACCTGCATTTTTGTAGCAGCATGCCCCTCATCTTTTAAATGAACAAGTCGCGACATCTGAGATTGCCCTTATGTTATTTTGATACGCTTGTTCTGCATGGTATACATCCTTTCCACAAAGTACAAAAACAGTTTCAGAACCAATTCAACAGGTTTCATATGTCATATTAATTTAATCCCAGCAGTCACATTGGTCCATTAGAGCTGGAGAAAGTAGGTTTCTTGGCAGTAAAGATGGCGATCAGAATGAAAATTTGAAAAAATGAATCATGTTTTTAAAATTTTTCATGGTACCGCTCCAGATTATCTGATTACAATTTACCATACGACTCTTTTCAGGATATAGTACCAGGGGTAGTCCATTCAATTTCATTGTCCCAAAGATCACAGGCCAAGATAACATACGGTTTTATTGTATCCAGGAATCCTTCATTTTGATTTTGCCTAGTTCCATCAAAGAAATCACTTTTTTCAAAGTTCAAATTAGGCATGAAGAACATCTTTTTCTGATCAAGCTAGCTGTTGAAGTTAACCCCATTATGCCGTGATACGTTCGCGATTTAAAGATCTATTCGTGCTACAGCACTGGGATAACTTAATTCCTTCACTGAAAATTTTAAAAATATTATGTGCTCA